>CM026395.1:75541258-75565630 GCA_014843695.1 Archivesica marissinica
AGTATGGCCTCAAAGTGGCTTCCCGTCTTATAAGTGAGTGCTAAAACAAATAGTAATTAAATTGAGTTTGTTTTAAATATGTGTTTTAAATCTTATCCTTAATTACCTGTTAGAAAAAGCACACCCTGAAATTGAACATTTCTTCAACTTGCATTGGCCAAACATGTAGTTTATACTTGTGTCTTGTGTCATTTTATCAACCCGTCTTGTATGGAGCGAGTGGGGGTCTTATGGCGAGGATAGCACGTAGGGGTGGGGTCTTATCGGCGAGAGCGCAAGTAGGGGGTTGGGGTCTTTATAGGCGAGAGTTGAAAGTAGGGGTGGGTTCTTATAGGCGAGATCGCAAGTAGGGGTGGGGGTCTTATAGGTGAGATCGCAAGTATGGGTGGGGGTCTTATAGGCGAGATCGCAAGTAGGGGTGGGGGTCTTATAGGCGAGATCGCAAGTAGGGGTGGGGGTCTTATAGGCGAGATCGCAAGTAGGGGTGGGGGTCTTATAGGCAAGATCGCAAGTAGGGGTGGGGGTCTTATAGGCGAGATTGCAAGTAGGGATGGGGGTCTTATAGGCGAGATCGCAAGTAGGGGGGGGGTCTATAGGCGAGATCGCAAGTAGGGGTGGGGGTCTTATAGGCGAGATCGCAAGTAGGGGTGGGGGTCTTATAGGCGAGATCGCAAGTAGGGGTGGGGGTCTTATAGGCGAGTATGGACAGTAGTACTGGCGGGATCAGCGTAGTTAAATCTCGCGGGATCAGCGTAGTTAAATCTCACGGGATCAGCATAGTTAAATCTCGCGGGATCAGCGTAGTTAAATCTCGCGGGATCAGCGTAGTTAAATCTTGCGGGATCAGCGTAGTTAAATCTCGCGGGATCAGCGTAGTTAAATCTCGCATTACTGGCGGGATCAGCGTAGTTAAATCTCGCATTACTGGCGGGATCAGCGTAGTTAAATCTCGCATTACTGGCGGGATCAGCGTAGTTAAATCTCGCATTACTGGCGGGATCAGCGTAGTTAAATCTCGCATTACTGGCGGGATCAGCGTAGTTAAATCTCGCATTACTGGCGGGATCAGCGTAGTTAAATCTCGCATTACTGGCAGGATCAGCGTAGTTAAATCTCGCATTACTGGCGGGATCAGCGTAGTTAAATCTCGCATTACTGGCGGGATCAGCGTAGTTAAATCTCGCATTACTGGCGGGATCAGCGTAGTTAAATCTCGCGGGATCAGCGTAGTTAAATCTCGCATTACTGGCGGGATCAGCGTAGTTAAATCTCGCATGTTTGCTTGATTATATTTATGGTAAATGTTTAGCCCTACGGTCATGGTCGTAGGTTATAAAACCTTTCTCAGGTCTCAAAACTCGAGCTATTTGATTGGTAGATTCTTACATTTACACTCAGCTGAACCAATCAGAAGCATGAGCCCGAGTTTGAGATTAGAGAAAAGCTTTACAACCTAGGGACGTGTATGTTATGAGGTTGGTATAAGGTTGTTGTTTACCCACATATGCTGGGGACGTGTATGTTATGAGGTTGATATAAGGTTGTTGTTTACCCACATATGCTGGGGGGTGTGTATGTTATGAGGTTGATATAAGGTTGTTGTTTACCCACAGATACTGGGGGTATGTATGTCATGACGTTGATATAAGGTTGTTGTTTACCCACAGATGCTGGGGGTATGTATGTTATGAGGTTGATATAAGGTTGTTGTTTACCCACAGATGCTGGGGGTGTGTATGTTATGAGGTTGATATACGGTTGTTGTTTACCCACAGATGCTGGGGGTGTGTATGTTATGATGAGGTTGATATAAGGTTGTTGTTTACCCACAGATGCTGGGGGTGTGTATGTTATGAGGTTGATATACGGTTGTTGTTTACCCACAGATGCTGGGGGTGTGTATGTTATGATGAGGTTGATATACGGTTGTTGTTTACCCACAGATGCTGGGGGGGGGGTGTGTATGTCATGAGGTTGATATAATGTTGTTGTTTACCCACAGATGGAGGAGGAAATACAAGAGCAGAAAGACAAAGTCAGATTCAAGGCGAAGAACCCGACGATGCTGGAACACGAGCCATTTATCCCTATCAAGGAGAACAAATGTACAACAGGTACGAAGTCCGCCTCCGTGGTCGAGTGGTTACGGTTGCTGACTTGTATACCACTGTAACCTATCATCACTGATGGTCACGGGTTCGAGCCCCGCTCAGACCGTGTTTCATTTATATGAAAAAGTTGACAGTTTCTTACGGAGGTTGGTGCACCCAAGTACTGGTTAACCGCTGGAGCCTGCCCAGGAAAGGTGTTGTTAGGTAAACTGCCCGCCGGCGATATAGCCCAAAAATGGTGCTGATGCAGGCGTAAAACCCGAAATATAAATACAACAGGTACGCTTATCTCTGATCCCGCTGCAATTATGTGTGTCTCCATTACAGAAGTTGTCTACCATTACAGGAGTTGTCTACCATTACAGGAGTTGTCTACCACTACAGGAGGTGTCTACCACTTAAGAGTCTGCTACAATTAAGCTGGTCTCCATTACACAATTTCCTGTCTGCCCATCCACACCTGCTATGTTACCATGACAATTTCCTGTCTGCCCATCCACACCTGCTATGTTACCATGACAATTTACTGTCTGCCCATCCACACCTGCTATGTTACCATGATAATTTACTGTCTGCCCATCCACACCTGCTGTTACCATGACAATTTACTGTCTGCCCATCCACACCTGCTATGTTACCATGACAATTTACTGTCTGCCCATCCACACCTGCTATGTTACCATGACAATTTACTGTCTGACCATCCACACCTGCTATGTTACCATGACAATTTCCTGTCTGCCCATCCACACCTGCTATGTTACCTGACAATTTACTGTCTGCCCATCCACACCTGCTATGTTACCATGACAATTTACTGTCTGCCCATCCACACTGCTATGTTACCATGACAATTTTTTCTGTCTGCCCATCCACACCTGCTATGTTACCATGACAATTTCCTGTCTGCCCATCCACACCTGCTATGTTACCATGACAATTTACTGTCTGCCCATCCACACCTGCTATGTTACCATGACAATTTACTGTCTGCCCATCCACACCTGCTATGTTACCATGACAATTTACTGTCTGCCCATCCACACCTGCTATGTTACCATGACAATTTACTGTCTGCCCATCCACACCTGCTATGTTACCATGACAATTTACTGTCTGCCCATCCACACCTGCTATGTTACCATGACAATTTACTGTCTGCCCATCCACACCTGCTATGTTACCATGACAATTTACTGTCTGCCCATCCACACCTGCTATGTTACCATGACAATTTACTGTCTGCCCATCCACACCTGCTATGTTACCATGACAATTTACTGTCTGCCCATCCACACCTGCTATGTTACCATGACAATTTACTGTCTGCCCATCCACACCTGCTATGTTACCATGACAATTTACTGTCTGCCCATCCACACCTGCTATGTTACCATGACAATTTACTGTCTGCCCATCCACACCTGCTATGTTACCATGACAATTTACTGTCTGCCCATCCACACCTGCTATGTTACCAGCATTATTTGCATTTCTGTATATTGACCATGCAACACCTCATATATTACCGGCCTTCTGTGTACCTGTTGAATTAAGTTTCAGATTGTCTTGCATGTGTGGGTTGGGTTGGGTGTGGATCGGGTAGAGGTGTGGATCGGGTAGGGGTGTGGATCGGGTCGGTGCTATGGATCAGGTAGATGGTGTTGACTGGGTTGAGAGTGCTGACTGGGTAGAGGCTGTAGGCCAAGTCAGAGATGCCAAGCATTACGATATCGGCGTAATGATTACGATATTGAGACCCACATTACGCTATTACGATGTGGCCGGAAAAAAATACGATATCTATGTATTAAACCAAAAAAAAATCGGTATTTTTCTGGTAAGCCTTTTTTCTCAACCACCCAACTGAATAATGACATCAACCACGCGTTTTGACCCTAAACCTGGGCGGCGCAAGTGATGAAGGCGCGTTATGCGTGGTTGATACTATATTCTGATCGGCTGGTTGAGATAAAGATTTTACGTATTTTTCCGGGAAATGTTTTAAGTATTTTCATTGATTGTGAAGTTTCAACTGACCAATGATATTCGCCGTTCTATAGCCGATTACGGGTACGTCTATCCAGCATCTCGTATTTTCTCGCAACCGGCTGGAATGGAAACACAGCCCGACACAGCACAACGACTTCTAGAAGGATACGGAAACGCCTATGCCTACAGGTATTTGTTTATTCTATGTAGGGCTATACACAGATTACTTCTATCTAGCAGAAAGAGGCATGTGTTCCAGAACTAAGTAGTTAGATTAGCCTAGCATGGAACACCTTGCCCACCTCTTTCTTTCTCTACCCCACCCACCACTTTATACAGGCCTGGGGAAAGGGTTGGGGTGAAAAATGAAATGGCTCCGCCCAAAGACGACTCATGGTCAATTTTTTTGGTGGTACAGACTCTGTCATTTCGAGCTGGGTCGGCTGATTCTAAGGCCACACAACCGTTCCACGCATGCCTATTGTGTATAACAATACGAATTTGGTGATATTTTTGGCTTACATAACATCATGTGAATGTCTCAAATACCACGTCAAGCCATGTCCAGTCCAAAAATCAATCCCGCTACCCCCCGATAATGGTCACGCACTTCAGAGCATTGTTTGAAATTTCAGTGCAAGCGATATCGGAGGAGCATTTGTCAAGTTTTTGACTCCTAGTTCATCAAGTTTGTAAGACAATATCATGAATATGGTGTACCTTGATGGTAAAACTCCCCAGAAAGGTCCAACCAGACGAGTTATTCTGTCCCGTGAATCATGCATTTATCATATTTATGTATAGAAGAAACAACGTAGGCCCCAGAACAGAACCCTGTGGAAGTCTGAACAGTCTGATTAGGGACTACACTCTTACCCATTCATTAAAATGTTTACATTGTTCTAAAAAACAGTTTTCTTTATCCATTTCAGACCATGCAAGCCAGAAACTGAACAATGGAAAACCTAAAGAAAAGGCCTGCTGCCACAGGGGAAATGAACATTGAATAGTCTAAGACAGTTACTTATGTGTGAAGGGGTTCAGCTAGTTAGTTTGTTCCAAGTTCAAAGAAACTATTCTATAAAAACTCACAATTTTCATGTTGTTGTTGTTGTTGTTGTGAAAACTAGTGTAAAAACCTTCATTTGGTTAACTCCAAATTGTGCTACGAGGGCTGGAAAATGCACCACAGGCCTTCCATATTTCAAAATGTTCATGGGGGAGATCCCCCAGACCCCCCATCTTAAAGGGAGGGGGAGACCCCCTCAAAAACCCTCCCCCCGCGAACGACTTCGCCGTTCGCCATGATTGCCTATGGCAATCATTACTATCGACATTTTACAAAAGTTGGCATCTCTGCCAAGTGTGAGGGGTAGGGGCTGTGGAGTGTGTGGGGGATATGATTGTGTATGTAGTGTATACAGAGACAGACGATGTCCTGGTATGAAGGTCAATATGATAGCATGATGAATCTGATAGGTTTTAGCTCAAATGTCCAAGCATGGGATTTATTGAAATTGCTGTTACCAGTTTGTTAAAGTTCAATCATTTACATAATTGCACTCCTTTGAATATGTATAATTTATGATAAAATGTACTTACTGGTAATGCAAGGTATCTCTCCAGGATCCATTCTCCGTGTAGTCGAGGAAATGTCCTGCTGACGACTTGTTATTCCTAGAAGACAATTCTTGTTTTTATTCGTGAAATTATCTCGTTTTATCCTAGCAGACATCAGTGAATTCGAATTCAACACTGCTAAGCGGATTGAAAAACGTGACGCCTTTGAGATGCACAAGAAAGCTAGACAAGTTGAAATGGACAATGTTCGGATTCAGGAACAACGAATGAAAGAAGCGGAGGATCGCACAGAATTCGAGCGAATGCGGCGAGAGGCAGTACGCAAGGCAAACCCAGTGAAACAATACAAACCAATGGCAATATTACCCAGCCAAAAGCCCCTCACCGAGCCACAGTCTCCCATGTTTAAAACTGACACACGATTGAGGACGAGAGCGCAGCATGAAGAAAGTGTCGTGTCCAAATCTTAATGTCTTGCAAGAACCAGATTCAAATTATAGTTGTATTTATTTGTTGAAATTTTTAGAAAATACTACGGCGAGGTGATCGCAAAGCATTTCAGAAATGCTATGCATTAGTGTAACACGTGTATCAGGGATCATTCTAGTGGGCGAAATAGTCGCCCTAGGGACCCTGACTTCGCCCTCTGGGGGGGGGGGGCCCACTTCTCCCTAAAAAAAATAAAATGTTTCATGTTTACAATTTTCATACACTGGCTCATTATTAAGCAATCATTATATTCAAATGTTGTATTTAATGGTCATACTGTGCATTTTAACCATATTTTGTTGAAATTTATTAAATAACACCATTTAAGCACGCGATCGCGCGCTTTCTCACTTCTCCCACACATTCTGGCCTAGAATGAACCCTGGCTGTATGAAGTATAGTTCATCAATAACTATTATAAAGACAGTAACTTTGCCATCGATAAATGAATACATTTTACTAGTACTGCTAGTAAATGGCATGTATATCTACTAATATCATGTGTATGTTTCATCTAGACGGAAATCTAACTTATTAAGCTAGGATCGTGGTTATTAAGAATTGTGGTCACTGTTTTACCCTAGCACGAGTGTATGAGGGGAATCGATAGTGACATCTCCGCTATTCTAGCATGTATGAACGTTTTGGTTTGTTTTACCCTAGCATGAGTGTATGAGGGGAATCGATAGTGACATCTCCGCTATTCTAGCATGTGTGAACGTTTTGGTTTGTTTTACCCTAGCACGAGTGTATGAGGGGAATTGATAGTGACATCTCCGCTATTCTAGCATGTGTGAACGTTTTGGTTTCATATCTCGTATTGTTAATGTTGATATAAATGAGATGTGACTACCATGAATGACTGACTGATCATTTTTTTGCAACTTGACATGGATGTTTGGTGTAGATATATTCCGTTGATGGATGTTTAATAGTCATTGTATCAATACATGTTTGACCCAGGGGTCAAATGTAACCTTATTTTCGACTTGCATAGTTTTGCTTATCACATGTATTATCAAGCGCGAAATTAACCAATCGCAAACCTCGATACTGTATTGTTTAATTACATCACATATATTTACAACCTAAATGTCCCAGCGTATTGCCAAAACGTTGTACATCAAAACGGTTTTCCGATTTGGTTTATATATTCCATTTCAAACAATGCGAAAATTGATGGAAATGATAATCATGTAAATGTATTCTAGTTTTAACATTTTTATTTGTACTTTTATTGACTCGCAGAAATATACGAGTGCATGATGTTATTTTCACTGGCATTTAGCGAGTCTAAAGTTGACCCCTGGTGACCAAGAACGTTTTATTTGCAACAGTAGGTATACATGTTTCATTTCATATTGTTAAGCAGTTTTCAGGGTTCACTCTGTGACTTTTTGTCTGTTCCACTTCTGTCGCCAATTTGAAAAACATGGAGCCAAACTAAGAGCCATATAGTTCACGGATAAATATTTGAAGCCACGTATTTGACGAAACATGTGCAAAAACAAAAGAAAGTTGCGCCAAATATTTTTTGATGCCATTGGCAATCTCCAGCGGGAACCCCGTGTTTTATGCCGTCTCCATGGCCCCGTGGTTACGGCGTCCGCCTACGGAGACGGAGGTCAACAGTTCGAATCTTGTCGGGGGTTTGGTCTATGGCCGGTTGGTGAGCCGTCAGCTAGTTAAATAATGGTTACTGATGTTCATAAAAAGAGGTGTATCATAAGTCAGAAATGGCTGGCCCTTTAAATAGGGGTGACACTATAATAAATAAACACTTTACCTTACTTTTACATGGCGTATATGTATGTGCACATACTCGGGATTAGACCGAGTTATTTGATATTCTTCTCCTATACAGCTTTGACAAAGAACTAACAAAATACAAGTATTATACGACCGCCTCCGTGGTCGAGTGGTTACGGTCGCTGACTTGTTGTATACCATTGTAACCTATCATCACTGATGGTCACTGGTTCGAGCCCGGCTCAGGTTGTGTCTGTTTATATGAATAAGTTGGTAGTTTCTTACGGAGGTTTGTGCACAAAGTACTGGTTAACCGCTTTAGCCTGCCCAGGAAATGTGTTGTTAGGTAAACTGCCCGCCGGCAATATAGCCCAATATGGTGCTGATGAAGGCGTAAAACCCAAACGAACGTATATATACAAGGACATGTTTGTGTAGTACTATTTCACAGAAATGTTATTTGTATTTTATACAAAGGGTTAGGGTTACATGGGTTGCAACGTATTTTGGAAAACACGGAATGGTTCTAGTAACAAAATATATGAATATCTGATAGTGACATATTCCAGAATGCTAGTGATGTAACATGGCTATGAAGACTGTCTGCTTGCACAAAGTTACTGCATAGTTTGATATTGGCTATAATATAAATATATGTCTGTATGAATTGGTACCCATTATTCCTTTCAATAAACACAGTAATTATCTTAATCTGGGCCAGGTACCAATAATCCAAGCGATGAACCGCAATAGTGAAAATGTTCCTTGTTTATGGGTATTGTTTAGTAAACAAGTTTGACAAGCATGGCAGCAGTTTTCAGACAAATCTAATCTGAACTATTTACCAAATATCTGCAATATTTACCAAATATCTGCAATATTTACCAAATATCTGAAATATTTACCAAATATCTGAAATATTTACCAAATATCTGAAATATTTACCAAATATCTGAAATATTTACCAAATATCTGAAATTACCGTACATACTCGCCTATAACACAAGGATTTTTATCGACAGTATTGTCTCGATTGTCTTCCTGTCTTATAAACGAGTATTCCAAAAAATTAAAGAAAAAAAGAAAGTTTGATCCGACTATATTGAAATAATTCAATGGGTGTAACAAAAGCATAGACGTTCATAGCTCTGTCTGTAAACTGAAAGTTTCAATAGTATTTTATCAAATCAAATGTGCTAAATATACTTTATAAAGTAGCCTTTTAGCAAATCAAATGTGCTAAATATACTTTATAAAGTAGCCTTTTAGCAAATCAAATGTGCTGAAATACTTTTGACTACACTGAACTTACCAGTAATTGCCAATAACCTCTTCCTATCCAGATTGCTAAATACTTGTTTAAAACTGAACTTGCCAATGAGAGACATCGGTCAGTTACTTCCCCTGAATACTCTCTAAAAGTATGTAGATCCTCTTTAAGTTGTTTCCTCTGTTTTTATCGTTGTTTCCTTTGCACTACATGCCATAAATTGTTTAATTAATTTGATTGGTCTTTACTTCTTGGTGGTTTCCATTTTCTCAACCTGTCACACATGAGCGAGAAGTTGGGGGGGTCGTCTTATAGTCGAACACATGAGCGAGAAGTTGGGGGGTCGTCTTATAGTCGAGTATGTACGGTAAGTCATAAACATGCGTTCCCATTAATGCAATTTTACATTTAGCCAATAATCAAATGATCGTTTCGATCGTAACTGTGAGTATCAGAATTGCTACTCGTTGCCATTCTTGATAAATATACTTCATCGGTATCATCTATCCGTGGAACCTGGTATAAATATACATCGGTACCATCTATCCGTGGAACCTGGTATAAATATACATCGTTACCATCTATCCGTGGAACCTCATATAAATATACATCGTTACCATCTATCCGTGGAACCTCATATAAATATACATCGTTACCATCTATCCGTGGAACCTCATATAAATATACATCGTTACCATCTATCCGTGGAACCTCATATAAATATACATTGTTACCATCTATCCGTGGAACCTCATATAAATATACATTGTTACCATCTATCCGTGGAACCTCATATAAATATACATCGTTACCATCTATCCATGGAACCTCATATAAATATACATCGTTACCATCTATCCGTGGAACCTCATATAAATATACATCGTTACCATCTATCCGTGGAACCTCATATAAATATACATTGTTACCATCTATCCGTGGAACCTCATATAAATATACATTGTTACCATCTATCCGTGGAACCTCATTGTATCAATGCAAAATGACCGGAGGTTGGTTTGCCTTGCGGTTTATAAACTAACGAAAATATCATATTTAGAATGATGCCGTATACAGCCTTGTGGGCAAAATAAGTTGTCCAATTGTTCACTTCAAATTGAGATAAAGCCAGTTTATTATTATTGTATTTTGTTGTTCGAGTGTTGAATACATTTGTCCTGTGATTATTGTTGTACAAAGCTAGTTATATACTCTGTGTGTGAAATATAATGTTCGAGAGATATGTTGGGGAATAGCTTTATATTACCATTTTTAATTTATTCCCCAACAGCTCTCATTTTTATCTGTACAATATTGTATTTTTGTAGAACTGCATCTCTGTGTTGGTTACACTTGATGAACATTTACAGTTTAGTGCAGTAATCAACATTGAACATATATACCCATGATTGGCTGCTGCTTATCTATCTCACATCTGTATGCCTCCTTAATCTGCTATCTGTTTCCTATCATGCCCTACTTCCGTTTAGCGGTTCCCTGTCCTGTCATACTTCCATTAACTGTTTCCCATCCTGTCATACTTCCATTAACTGTTTCCCATCCTGTCATACTTCTGTTTAGCGGTTCCCTGTCCTGTCATACTTCCATTAACTGTTTCCCATCCTGTCATACTTCCGTTTAGCGGTTCCCTGTCCTGTCATACTTCCATTAACTGTTACCCATCCTGTCATACTTCCATTAACTGTTTCCCATCCTGTCATACTTCCATTAACTGTTTCCCATCCTGACATACTTCCATTAACTGTTTCCCATCCTGTCATACTTCCATTAACTGTTTCCCATCCTGTCATACATCCATTAACTGTTTCCCATCCTGTCATACATCCATTAACTGTTTCCCATCCTGTCATACTTCCATTAACTGTTTCCCATCCTGTCATACTTCCATTTACTGTTTCCCATCCTGTCATACTTCCATTTACTGTTTCCCATCATGTCATACTTCCATTTACTGTTTCCCATCCTGTCATACTTCCATTTACTGTTTCCCATCCTGTCATACTTCCATTTACTGTTTCCCATCCTGTCATACTTCCATTAACTGTTTCCCATCCTGTCATACTTCCATTTACTGTTTCCCATCCTGTCATACTTCCATTTACTGTTTCCCATCATGTCATACATCAGTTTACCGTTTCCCATCCTGTGGTACTTCCGTTAGCACGAGATTAGTCAGCTCCCCCCCCCCGTTAATAGAGGGCACTGTATGTGCGTGTTCCAGCAAGCTATCGGTTCCACCAATCCGAAGGCTTTAGATTTCGTGAAGAATATGATTCACTTCCAGGCCAGAAGATAACCGTACTTTGCTAACATTCTTGTGTTTGATGTAGAGAGACCGAAACAACACATTTCTATTGTATAATAACAAATATATACTGTTCACGCTATCGCGTTCTTACTGCATCTAATACTTCCTATGCCCAGGTGTTTTATTCATATTTATCTGTATATTATATTGCGGTCCGCCTCCGTGGTCGAGTGGTTAAGGTCGCTGACTTGTATACCACTGTAACCTATCATCACTGATGGTCACGGGTTCGAGCCCCGCTCAGACCTGATCAAACGGCACGATCTATGCCATCCGAACAACATAGAGCCTGATCAAACGACATGATCTATGCCATCCAAACAGCAGAGCCTGATCAAACGACACGATCTATGCCATCCGAACAACAGCAGAGCCTGATCAAACGGCACGATCTATGCCATCCTAACAACAGCAGAGCCTGATCAAACGACACGATCTATGCCATCCTAACAACAGCAGAGCCTGATCAAACGGCACGATCTATGCCATCCTAACAACAGCAGAGCCTGATCAAACGGCACGATCTATGCCATCCGAACAGCAGAGCCTGATCAAACGACACGATCTATGTCATCCTAACAACAGCAGAGCCTGATCAAATGGCACGATCTATGCCATCCGAACAGCAGAGCCTGATCAAACGGCACGATCTATGCCATCCGAACAGCAGAGCCTGATCAAACGGCACGATCTATGCCATCTGAACAGCAGAGCCTGATCAAACGGCACGATCTATGCCATCTGAACAGCAGAGCCTGATCAACCGGCACGATCTATGCCATCTGAACAGCAGAGCCTGATCAAACGGCACGATCTATGCCATCTGAACAGCAGAGCCTGATCAAACGGCACGATCTATGCCATCTGAACAGCAGAGCCTGATCAAACGGCACGATCTATGCCATCCGAACAGCAGAGCCTGATCAAACGGCACGATCTATGCCATCTGAACAGCAGAGCCTGATCAAACGGCACGATCTATGCCATCTGAACAGCAGAGCCTGATCAACCGGCACGATCTATGCCATCTGAACAGCAGAGCCTGATCAAACGGCACGATCTATGCCATCTGAACAGCAGAGCCTGATCAAACGGCACGATCTATGCCATCTGAACAGCAGAGCCTGATCAAACGGCACGATCTATGCCATCTGAACAGCAGAGCCTGATCAAACGGCACGATCTATGCCATCTGAACAGCAGAGCCTGATCAAACGGCACGATCTATGCCATCTGAACAGCAGAGCCTGATCAAACGGCACGATCTATGCCATCTGAACAGCAGAGCCTGATCAAACGGCACGATCTATGCCATCTGAACAGCAGAGCCTGATCAAACGGCACGATCTATGCCATCTGAACAGCATAGAGCCTGATCAAACGGCACGATCTATGCCATCCGAACAGCATAGAGCCTGATCAAACGGCACGATCTATGCCATCTGAACTGGCAATATGTTATTTGCAAAAGCGACTAGTTGTGATTGGCAGGTTAAGTGTTAAGACATTTCCCATGTTATACTTTTGGAATTTACACATCAGTGAGAGACATCTCTAATTTTCTATTACCTCCCTTGGCAGATAAAGTTCGATTTATTCCAAAATGTGAATAGGTCCTTTTAGTTAGAATCCTTTGTTTTTACTGTTGTTCCCTAACCAGATGTTGCGGTATGATACATGTGATTATATCCAAATCGTGTTAATTAACTGATAACATTCTTTTAGAAATAAGTACCCATTGTATATACTGTAGGAGATCTGTCGAGATATATTAATTTAAACTCATACGAAGCGATAGTGGAATAAAAACGCTAGCATGTTATGCAAAGGAAACAACGATAAAAACAGAGGAAACACTTAATAGGACCTATCTACGAGAGTATTCAGGGGCAGTAACTGACGGATGTCTCTCATTGTACTACATGTACATAGTTTTTATGTCTAGTTTATTCCAGCAACACGTGGTTAGAGTTTGAAAGTTATTTAAAAATATACCCGGTTTACAAAGTGGCAGTTATAAACATTTTGATGGGATATATTGGTCTTAACGATGCATTCTATTCGTTGCATAAAAGAAAGTTTTGGATTTTGTGAAGTTTCATTATGTACAATTAAAATAAATTGTCAGTGGTTGGAAGGCATTTACTTACCACGTAGTGTGTGCCCCTTGGAAGCAATTGATTAAATATATTGTGTAAACAAATTTTATTTTTTGTTATATAATAAATGTACTAACTATTCCAGAGAAATTACTTTAAATCATGATTACTTCCCCTTTGTCAGAATTGGAAATCATGATTACTTCCCTTTGTCAGTATTGGAAGTCGCTAGATTTTTGATTTGCTACGATGTTACTTTGTCAATCATAATCATAATTTAGGTTCCCTTTATGGTGGCCTTGGTGGATGTGTCAAGATTTGACCTGTTTGGTGGGTGTGGTCTATGGTCAAGATTTGACCTGTTTGGTGGGTGTGGTCGATGGTCAAGATTTGACATGTTTGGTGGGTGTGGTCTAGTCAAGATTTGACATGTTTGGTGGGTGTGGTCTAGTCAAGATTTGACATGTTTGGTGGGTTTGGTCTAGTCAAGATTTGACATGTTTGGTGGGTGTGGTCAGTGCTTAAGGTATTCTCTTTCTGGTAAGTGTGGTCCATGGTCAAGATATTGCCATTGTGGTGGGTGTGGTTTATTATTAAGATATTCCCTGATATACTTGGCCATAGACAAGGGTGAATCAGTAACATGTTGGTAAGCAGGCAATATAACTTAGTACACCGTCACCGTACTGATGTATGCTTGAATGCCGAATAAATTGGACAGAATGTGCAAACAACATAGATCCTGAACATCCGCTGCATAACGCCGTGTCTGATCAGGATCTATGTTGCTTGCTATTCAGCCAAGTGGTTTAGCTTCACTATCCAAATAGCAAACTGCATAGAGCATGATCAGACGGAATAGAATGTGTCATCTGATGTTTGCAAAAGCATCTTTAGTAGTGATTGGCAGGTTATGGGATAAACAATTAACCAACTTGTAAGTGTTTCCGACATTATCATTAGTTTAAACATTATTTATTTCAGTATTTGTACATGATTGTAATCAAGAAATGAACATTTTACATATAATTTAACAGCAGTAGACTGAAAGGGATTAGAACGAAAGAAAACGTATATAGTTCTTCTCCCTATCAATTGATTGATATACAATAGACAGGAGAATAATATATATATAACAATGAAATTATGTGAAATCTATGCTAGGTATATGCTAAAGAATTTCAGAAGTTATTGCAATAGTGAGTCAATAGTTTTGGATGTTAAAAAGAAAATGGTTAATATTTAAAGGAATATTTGAAGAAAGTTCAAGAACATGAACTATCAAATCGGAGCACGAGAAGAAAAAGAGATTAGAATAGAGAAAAGTGGTTGAATAGGATCGGTTGTTGTGTCAATAACGACAGCATTCAGATTGAAATCCGCATTATCAATGCTTCTGACATTGACCAATCATCATGAAGGAACACAGAAACACCCATAAGAGCGGCTGATCTGGATCTATGTTTGCACATTCCTTCCAATTTATTCAGCATTTTACGGACGAGGCATTTTGTCCCGCTGTGAATCATAAAACGAACAACATATCAAAAGATATTAGCACGGTCATTATAATAAAACATTTGCAATTCCAAATTGTGGATAAAACGACTATGAAACAAAATGAAATGATCACAGTTTAATTGTTCATACGTCACAGTTTAATTGTTCATACGTCACAGTTTAATTGTTCATAAGTCACAGTTTAATTGTTCATAAGTCACAGTTTAATTGTTCATAAGTCACAGTTTAATTGTTCATAAGTCTCAGTTTAATTGTTCATACGTCACAGTTTAATTGTTCATACGTCACAGTTTAATTGTTCATACGTCACAGTTTAATTGTTCATACGTCACAGTTTAATTGTTCATACGTCACAGTTTAATTGTTCATACGTCATAGGTTAAGGTTACACTTGAATAAGCCATTTATTAATGAGTTTTTTGTTTTGGTTCAACGTCGCACCAATACCTTAGGTCATATGGTGACTCCAGTTGCCCATCTGAGCGGTATTTCAGGGACGGGTGGGTGCACAAGTAGAACCACCGACTGCCGGCTTACTCACTTGAAATAATTCGACACCCCAGTTGGATTCGAACCAATAGCGGTGAAGTAAAACGTCAAATCCATCGTGAATCTCTCTTGGATCCATAAGAGGGACTTTTACACGCTGTATTAAACAAAGAAAGAAGTGTCGCAGCTCTCTTAACCGGGCCTTTTTGGACGGCGAAATATGACCTCATGCCACACCAATTTTGGACCTGAAGAACCATTCTCCCTCCAAGAGAAATACATCGACCGATACCGGTATATGGATGCTATAGGCATATAAAGATTTCATCAGTTGAATAACATCTGGTCAAATTTGGATCCAAAGAACAGCTTCCACGACACGGGTATTTTCCATTCCGTATATTTCACCATGGCCTCGTTGGCCTCGCCTGACGACCGCGACTGAAATCAAGATATAAAGCATTAACTATTTGAGTCAAACTAGGAAAACGAACATGATCGACAAGAAAATACATAGAATATACCCTTGAATTTGATACCACGGTAAACATTCTCTTATCAGATTCTTCTACACAGTGTCTCCTTTTCTAACTAGTGACTCATTACATCTTGAGTCATTATAAATGAACTGCTAGATTTTCATCCATGTTTACCCCAATCTTTTTCTCCGAGACAAATATCGCATGCAGTTTCATTATTTTCATAGACTTGCTTACAAAATTTTGTTTGTTTGTTCGAGTTTTACGCTTGCATCAGCACCATTTTGGGCCATATCGCTGGTGGGCAGGCTGCAGCGGTTAACCAGTACTTGGTGTACCAATTCCGTAAGAAACCGCCAACTCTACACTATATCATACTGATATGGTGAACAACCAGACAAATATGCCAAATTATTCAGAATCAATCAAGCGTGTTCAAGAGATATGAAGTGGACAAGGTTTGTGACAGACGGACAAACATGGTGACCAAACTGAGGACATTATTTTATTGTATCAATGTTCACAGTCGCCCGTATCCAACGTTTCAGCGGGATGACCCTTAATCAAGATATTGCTAATATCCTCGACGTTTACATACTTGTTAACAAAATGTTTACCGGAAACGACGTCGATACACATGACCGTTTGCCGTGCCAAGAAACTAAGACAATAATGATGATATACGTGTTGTTTTATGTGTAAGGCACCGACACGAGACCCTGCCACCTTGGATTAAAGTGTCATCCGAAAGACTATTTTAGCACGGTGTAGCCTTGATTACGAGTCCAGCATGCCATACCAGTGACCTGCTACTAGAAAATGCATTAAATCACATTAAATGGTCTGTTGCACTTTCTGTACCAGCGAGAGGTAGAGGAAGGAGGGGGAGATAGGAATTTATAATAGTAAAACAATCATGAAATGAATTTAATATTGTATACAAGTTATAGATATATTTGGTTACCGTGTTACATGTGACAAGCGATTCATGTGTATTTGTGCCTTTGTTCTGCATTTGTGCCGTCAGCACAATTTTGGGCTATATCGCCGCCGGGCAACTTACCTAACAACACCTTTCCTGGACAGGCTCCAGCGGTTAACATGTGCTTGGTGCACAAACCTCGGTAAGAAACTGCCAACTTTTTCATATAAATAGACACGGCCTGAGTGGGGCTTGAACCTGTGACTATCAACGATGATAGTGGTATACAAGTCGGCGACCGTAACCACTAGACCATGGAGGCGGTCTAAAATGACTGTTTCATGTCAAGCTCTTAGGAGTAATCAGTATTGTATAATATTTGAGGTCACATCACAACATCAGATCATTTGGATGACAGCAGATGTCCGTTATCATGAATCATTTCATGATGTGACACGCACACATACTCGACCAGAATCATATCTTGTTGTGACACATAGTTGAGCCACTGTGAGATATGTGAAAGCCAGGCAGTAATGGTCTGTAAGCCACTTACAGATCTTCATACAATGATGTGGCTATTCCACCACCAGGAATGTAGAGTTCCTCCCCTTGCTATGTGCTGGCTTCCAGTATAGATGGTGCTGGAAAACATTAGGCAACATGAGATTTAAATGCCTTGACTAAGGGCACAATTGTAACAGCTACAACAGGTGTGAGAGTAAAATGTACACGTAATAATTTTCTACCGCGAACGTCTTTAACAAGTATTCTAAAAACTACCTCTTTTTTTGCATAAATTCAACAACAAATGAACACGAATATTAAGAGGCTATTTGTTTGTTTCAGTGAATTATCAAATGAACACTGAAAGCATTATCACGAGTGGCGCTAGTCACGATAATAATCGCTTTCTATATTCATGAGTTCATCACTTAAAAACAAATTTTCTTTTCATTTTAGGCTGAAAAGTGTTTTATTGATAGAAAACGAGCCAAACATGTGCTAAATGGTCGCAAGTCGTGTTTAGACGACAATGAATGATGTCATAAATTATTTCACTGGCAGCTTGAGTCTGAAAATGTCAACATTGCAACATCGAGCGGCTGGGTTACATACAGCTGTCGGACCATCATCATTGGTCGACCCATTTCCCACACAACCATGTACATTTTTAATGACTTTCGATAGTTAAATAATTATATATATAATACACCAACCAATGCATAGTTACTTTATATACTGCACTTTCTAGACACAGACATAACTGATCCATTGCTGGTGACCTTGTTGCACGTACACGTCTATTGTGTTTGTTAAATTTACAAATTCCTACAAGAGCAAAATAAAGAGAACTGGGCCAAGATGTGCAAAAAGGTCAATTTAGCCTATGAGAGGCATCCCTCTGCCATTAGATGACGATAAATATATATCATGTATATTATTCATACTTGAAAATGTTTTAAGCGTGCTCCTGTTGTGTGCAATTTGTGCTGAAACCGAGGATCGCACAACATTTCTTGCAATTGCTGCCATGGCTGAAATGGATGGTACCGTAGTACGGTAGTGTAGGAAACGAGGGCTGAAAATACCAGGGAACCAGCATTCACTCACCTTGCGCCCATTCATCGAGCAATATGAAAAATGGAAGTTATTGTATTTAAGAACCAAAACAAGAGACCGGTACACCTGTGTTACAGAGTAGTTTATATACCTCCATACTCGCCTAGAGTACACACAGAGTAGTTTATATACCTCCATACTCGGCTAGAGTACACACAGAGTAGTTTATATACCTCCATACTTGCCTAGAGTACACACAGAGTAGCTTATATACCTCCATACTCGCCTATAAGATGAGTTTTTTACCACCAGATTATGGCCTCAAATTTCAAAGTGGCCTCCTGTCTTATAAGTGAGTAAAGTAAAACATAAACAAAAATTGTGTTTTCTTAAAATGTATTAAAATTTATGGTATCCATAATTATGGTTTTAGAAAAGAAGCATTCTGACACTGAACGTTTCTTCAACTTGCAGTCTTGCACTGGCCAAACATGCAATATTATACATGGTCAGGTGTCGCTTTTATCAACTCATCTGATTTGCGGGTGCATGACAAACCCACATAATTATTTCATGACCGAAGTAGGGGGGGTCATCTTATGGGTAAGTATGGTATGTAATGTATCTCAGAGTAGATCATTAGGACAATTTTAAATATTTATAGACTGATATCCATTTTAACAAGATAATGGGTATTGCACATACAACATGTGTCTCGAGGTTATAAAACTTTTCTCCTATCTCAAACTCAGTCTCAAGCTTCTGATTGGTTCAGCTGGCAGTAATAACTAATAACCAATCAAATCATTTAAGCTTGAGTTCAAGAAGTGTTATAACCTCGGGCAATGCAGGAAATTGTCAGTCAATCAATACGCAATGACTATTGACCTCATTTGTAAAGTGTCAAGTATTATTATTGACCAATTGGTCTGTATTATAATGTTAATAATTTAGTGATTTCGTATAAACCTTGTTAATGAGATGACGCCAGTGATATTGGACCACGGCCAAGGTCCAATATGAAATCACTTAATTACAATTTTATTAATTGACCATAGAATATTTTCAACAGTAACACCAAGTAACGACTGACGGTAACAAAGCTCACCTTCATCGTCACTCACCTGGTATTTGTAAAATTTAATTAAATATAGATCTACTTTCTGGTTAGTGTTTATCTAGCCATACGTCAGTTTACACGGTTGACGCAGGGTTCATTCTAGGTCAGAATTTTTGGGAGAAGTGAGAAAGCGTGTGATCGCTTCCTTAAAGGGTGTTCTTTAATATATTTCTGCAAAATAGGGTTAAATGCACAGTACAACATTTGAATAGAAGGAGTGCTTTATAATGGGCCAGTGTATCTTACTAGACAACATTTTGTTTGAAAATCGTAAAAAACCAAACAATATTTTTTTTTTTTAGGGAGAAGTGGGGCCCCCAGAGGGCGAAGTCAGTGTCCCTAGGGCGACAATTTCGCCCACATCGCCCTCTAGAATGATCACGTGAGAAGTTGAAGTTGAACTGTGCAAATTGCTAGGCTTATCACAACTAAAAGTTAATCAATTCTAAAGAGCTGTGATTTAAGCAAAGATAGATTTTACAATCTTTTTTTAAAGATTCCCACTAGTACTACTTAATGTTACAGAATCATGCAAGAGTTATGTTTCCAAGACGGCGACTGCTAAGAATTTCACCAGGCACTCTCACACAGGCCACGGTCCAACAACCTATCAGATCTCAGTTTTCATACAGGCATTGTAAATCCCATATTGGCATGCTAGCTGAGTTGGACTAGCAAATTACTTCAAGTTGTAGACAATATTCTATAATCAATTAATAAATACATGTTCGTGATGTTTGGCTGTATATAATACGAAAACTGCTAGTTGTAATCTATGCAAATTGGACGTAGCATATTCGTGTACAATATCAATCTGAATAATCATTTGAAGAAGATGACGTTTACACGTAAATCAGAAATTAAGTTAGTTTGGCATTTAAGATAGTTTGACAATTTTTTACAAGAGTTTACGTGATTTTGAGTTTTTGAAAGAATTCTATCAAATATTCAAATACCTTCCCGACCAAATATTCGAATAGTATAATCGCTATTCGTTGCCATCCCTAATTATAATATATATATATAGAAAAAATAAACAATATCATAGTTATAACATTACCTTTCTCGTTCTCCAGTTTCTACAAGTTTGTGGTTAATTGTGACACGCATCTGTGCATCTTTGATCTTTCTCTCATGCAAACTGAAATTATCATAAAACATTTAAATAATTATTTTATTGAAGTTTTCCTGCCCTAAATAATCGCTGTACAAAAGATGACTTTCATGCAATTTGCTGCTCTAATATACATTTTCAGGAATTATTTTCTTATAAATTCAATTCTCAAGATTTTTAAATTGTCAGTATTTTTTTAATTATTACTACATGTATGCATAATGCAGGGATCATTCTAGAAGGTAATTGGGGCAAAATAGTTCTCCTAGGGACCATGACTTTGCCCTCTGGGGATCCCACTTCTCCCTAATGTTTTAAATTTTCTTTACAATTTTCATACAAAATATTGTCCAGTAAGACTGGCCCATTATAACACATTCCTTCTATTCAATATTGTCTGACTTTTAACACTAGTACTCCGCCTAAATTTAATAATTTATTGTCATTATCAAATATGAACTTGTAATGATTTACTTATATTGACGGTCCGGCTTGACCATCATTCTAATGTCATACCCCTTGTGGGGACCTAGACATGTTTTCCTGGGCATGCTTAGCCGACCATAGCGGTTAACCAGTACTAAGCAATGTGTGTGAGGTGCCTTGCTCAATGACACTACATACGTGGCCTGACTGAGTATCGAACCCAGACCGTTCGATTCCAAATCCGACGCTCTACCAATGATTGGACCACGGAAGTTATTGGTAAATCTGGCAAAATCAGTAAATCAGGACCGATTATGGATTGAAGAAAACGCATCCATTCTGGCCGGATTTGAAATCCGGTTCATAACTATAGTAGAGAATGTACATGACAGAGGTATAGCCGAATATAAATCTGATCCGAAGTAGTGCAACTTTAACAGTTTGAGGTATAGCCGAATATAAATCCGATCCGAAGTAGTGCAACTTTAACAGTTTAGTTCACGCATTGCCTTATAAACTGATTGACTACAATACATATCTACATTCACCACAACTATCGATTACCTGGATTACCACTTGATATAAGGAATAACATGTTAACAGCAGTTAATAACAGCTTAAATATCTAAACTGGTTCATAAATTACAAATCATTTCATGCCTATTAAGAGTTATTTCCCCTCTTGTTTACTAATTGGAATGCATTTGTTTTTTCGCGCTCACCTGTCACAAAGCACGGATTTCTAGTAATCATGAACATTATGGTATATTATGTTTATATTCTTACTGCCATAGTTATATCTCTATTATTCCTGTCCATATACTTCTGTTAATGTATAGTATTATGATATTATCGACTCGGGTCGAGGATGCTGAAACAAAAGAACAAACACATTTCATTGTCCGAGGTTGATGAGTACTGTTTGATAGGTGCCAGACACAACCACTTTTCTGTTTAATTATTTGGTTACGTGGCATCCGTCATCCAGTGGTACAATATCGGATTTGGAATTTAGGGGTCACGGATTTGATTCTCCGTCATGGCAGTATACATGTATTACATTATAGTGTCCTTGAACAAGGCACCTCACACTCGGCTGAGCCCAAGGAAAACAAGTCTAAGTCCTAGCAAAAATAAGTAAATCTACAGAAGTGACGACTAATGGTAGTTTCGCTATCACGCAGTTTTGCTGCACGTATGTGATTGTTTGTCTATCTTATGTTATGATACTGTTTGTTTTGTGTGGTCAGATACTGTATGTATATATATAGGCTTTATTTTAGATTGGAAAAAAGGGCAAGGGCCATAAAACGGGAAGGGTGGGTCAGAAAAGAGATAGGGTGCATTTTGAGGTGTGGCCCACAATGGGATGGGGTATTTTGCTAAGTTACAGTGATTGATCAAAGAGACAGTACATGGGTGGACAGTACATGGGTGGATTGATCAAAGAGGCAGTACATGGGTGGACAGTACATGGGTGGATTGATCAAAGAGACAGTACATGGGTGGATTGATCAAAGAGACAGTACATGGGTGGATTGATCAAAGAGACAATACATGGGTGGATTGATCAAAGAGGCAGTACATGGGTGGATTGATCAAGAGACAGTACATGGGTGGATTGATCAAAGAGACAGTACATGGGTGGATTGATCAAAGAGGCAGTACATGGGTGGATTGATCAAAGAGACAGTACATGGGTGGATTGATCAAAGAGACAGTACATGGGTGGATTGATCAAAGAGACAGTACATGGGTGGATTGATCAAAGAGCAGTACATGGGTGGATTGATCAAAGAGACAGTACATGGGTGGATTGATCAAAGAGGCAGTACATGGGTGGATTGATCAAAGAGGCAGTACATGGGTGGACAGTACATGTGTGGATTGATCAAAGAGACAGTACATGGGTGGATTGATCAAAGAGACAGTACATGGGTGGATTGATCAAAGAGACAGTACATGGGTGGATTGATCAAAGAGACAGTACATGGGTGGATTGATCAAAGAGGCAGTACATGGGTGGACAGTACATGGGTGGATTGATCAAAGAGACAGTACATGGGTGGATTGATCAAAGAGACAGTACATGGGTGGATTGATCAAAGAGACAGTACATGGGTGGACAGTACATGGGTGGATTGATCAAAGAGGCAGTACATGGGTGGATTGATCAAAGAGACAGTACATGGGTGGACAGTACATGGGTGGACAGTACATGGGTGGACAGTACATGGGTGGACAGTACATGGGTGGACAGTACATGGGTGGATTGATCAAAGAGACAGTACATGGGTGGATTGATCAAAGAGACAGTACATGGGTGGATTGATCAAAGAGGCAGTACATGGGTGGATTGATCAAAGAGACAGAGTACATGGGTGGATTGATCAAAGAGACAGAGTACATTGGTGGACAGTACATGGGTGGATTGATCAAAGAGACAGAGTACATTGGTGGACAGTATATGGGTGGATTGATCAAAGAGACAGAGTACATGGGTGGACAGTACATTGGTGGATTGATCAAAGAGGCAGTACATGGGTGGACAGTACATGGGTGGACAGTACATGGGTGGACAGTACATGGGTGGATTGATCAAAGAGGCAGTACATGGGTGGACAGTACATGGGTGGATTGATCAAAGAGACAGTACATGGGTGGATTGATCAAAGAGACAGTACATGGGTGGATTGATCAAAGAGGCAGTACATGGGTGGATTGATCAAAGAGACAGTACATGGGTGGATTGATCAAAGAGACAGTACATGGGTGGATTGATCAAAGAGACAGTACATGGGTGGATTGATCAAAGAGACAGTACATGGGTGGATTGATCAAAGAGACAGTACATGGGTGGATTGATCAAAGAGACAGTACATGGGTGGATTGATCAAAGAGGCAGTACATGGGTGGACAGTACATGGGGACAGTACATGGGTGGATTGATCAAAGAGACAGTACATGGGTGGACAGTACATGGGTGGACAGTACATGGGTGGATTGATCAAAGAGGCAGTACATGGGTGGATTGATCAAAGAGACAGTACATGGGTGGATTGATCAAAGAGACAGTACGTGGGTGGATTGATCAAAGAGACAGTACATGGGTGGATTG
>CM026395.1:75566630-75639049 GCA_014843695.1 Archivesica marissinica
CCGCAAGGGGTTTGACATTAATGGAACATACATACATACCTTACTTCTCCCCCTCCGCACTGAGTTACCGTACTTTAATTAATTGGGTATAATTGAAAACAAATAAAAGCTCCTAATGGAATTCTATAAATATGCAGAGCAAAGCGATTATGCAAAGTTATTGGCCATGCATACTCATTAACTATGTCTGTGACAAAAACCTGACAATCTTGCTGAAGCTCGGCTCCAAAGTTTGTCAAACTCTAATCTATGGAAAGAAAATATTTCTAGCAATGTAACCATTTATCTGTCCTCATAACCAACTTTTATTCTTCAATCTGCTCTTTGTCAGCTGGCTTTTTGCAATGAAATAGAAAAATAAGTGAAACAATTTGATGGAATAGCAGAGGAGTGAGATATTGTTATCAGTACTGATAGAACAGTAGCAGTTGTAGATAAATAAACTGAAACAGACAATAGCAGTGTTGGAGGGAGCACCAGGTGTTGATTGCTAATTAACGGACAGGTGCCACATGCTGATTAAACCAACCTGGAGTACTGTAGGTCCATACAGATGCTAACATTGATATTTACTAATATTTGGCTCTGCTACTCTAATCTAGAAATGTACATTTCACATATAGGGTTTTAGCTCACCTATGAGTTATATGAGTTATAGGGCTCTTAGCGGATGAGCTATGAGAGACATTACTGGTATTTATATTACCTCCCTTGATGGATATACTGGTTTTTCTATTACCTCCCTTGATGGATAAAGTCAGATTTATCCCTAAATGTATATTGGTCCTTTTAGTTGGAATCCTTTGTTTTTACTGTTGTAGTCTAAATAGATGTTGCATTAGGATAAATGTAATTTTATCAAAATCGTGTTAATTAATTGAACCAATTTTTACAGTAAGGTATCCATTGGACATGCTAAAGGATATCTTGTCGAGATTTAATAATTTCATAATTATAAGACACGAATACGGATAAGAATGGAAACATGTGGTGCAAAGGAAACAGCGATAAAAACAGAGGGTCTGTTCCCATTGTCAGGTTCTATACCTACACTCCCATATATACATGTACTTGGATATACGGGCTCCACACACTCCCATATATACATGTACTTGGATATACGGGCTCCATACACTCCCATATATACATGTACTTGGATATACGGGCTCCATACACTCCCATATATACATGTACTTGGATACACTGTATTTACTTGCACTTTCTGTGATTATGTGTATTTGACCCGGCATATTAAACATGTCATTGAAGTCAGTACTTTAAGTGAAATGCTTTATATTAACCCTTAAAATACTAATCACAACTAAAGTTGCCTTTGCAAACAGGATAGAGCTGTTTGGCGGCATTAGGCTGCAGCTGACCTTGATCTATGTTGTTTGCACATTCCGTCCAATTTATACGACAGTTTAAGGTTAAATTTATGCATGTCATAAGCAGAAATGTGGTTGCATAGTGAATCTAATTAAATTGTGTTTGATGAATGTCTGGTGCTATGCACCCGCTATACACCCACTATACACCCGCTATGCACCTGCTATACACCCGCTATACACCCGCTATACACCCACTATACACCCACTATACACTCGCTATACACCCGCTATACACCCACTATACACCCGCTATGCACCTGCTATACACCCGCTATACACCTGCTATACACTCGCTATACACCTGCTATACACCGGCTATACACTCAGCTATACACTGCTATACACCCGCTATACAAACCGCCCTATACACCGCTATACACCCGCTATACACCCGCTATGCACTCGCTATACACCCGCTATACCCCGCTATGCACTCGCTATACACCCGCTATACACCCGCTATACACCCGCTATGCACCCGCTATGCACCCGCTATGCATCGCTATTACACCGGATATACACCCCCGCTATGCACTCGCTATTCACCCGCTAGCGCTCGCTATACACCCACTATACACCCGCTAGACACCCGCTATACACTCGCTATACACCCGCTATGCACTCGCTATACACCCGCTATACACCCGCTATGCACTCGCTATACACCCGCTATGCACCCGCTATGCACCCGCTATGCACCCGCTAGACACCCACTATACACTCGCTATACACCCACTATACACTCGCTATGCACCCGCTATACACCCTATCCAACCCCAAACCAGATACCACAGATCAATTTCACTTGGAAAATTCATTAATAAAATAAAACCCAAAAATCGAGTGAACCCTTTTTGCTGGCTTTCAGTTATTTGCATCAATTTCATGTTGCAATGTATCAAGTTTTCACAGTAAATATGATTTGTTGTATTGGGTTGTATAGGGTGTATCTACAGATGCTAAATATGATTTGTTGTATTGGGTTGTATAGGGTGTATCTACAGATGCTAAATATGATTTGTTGTATTGGGTTGTATAGGGTGTATCTACAGATGCTAAATATGATTTGTTGTATTGGGTTGTATAGGGTGTATCTACAGATGCTAAATATGATTTGTTGTATCAGGTTGTATAGGGTGTATCTACAGATGCTAAATATGATTTGTTGTATCAGGTTGTATAGGGTGTATCTACAGATGCTAAATATGGTTTGTTGTATCAGGTTGTATAGGGTGTATCTACAGATGCTAAATATGGTTTGTTGTATCAGGTTGTATAGGGTGTATCTACAGATGCTAAATATGATTTGTTGTATCAGGTGTATCTACAGATGCTAAATATGATTTGTTGTATGATTGTATCAGGTTGTATAGGGTGTACCTACAGATGCTAAATATGGCTATAATGATTGTTTCTATGAAGGCAGATAAACAATTTCTTAATTGAACAGCAGGTGCATGTCTTTGATTTGATTTATTTTTCTCTCATTGGTTGAAGGCATGCAATGAGCCTTAGGTTCCATTAGATTTATTTTTAGTCGGTTTTAGAGTTATTGATTTCATATAACTTGTACATTGGGTATGTTCTAAATTTGTTATGTCATTGGTGGCAGAGAAATGAGAAATCTTTGACATATAGTTTCATTCTCCAATCCCTTCTCACACCATCTGCCATCAACTGCAGAGATATTATAAATCCATGATGCAGCTTCAGTTCATGCACCACCCCCACATACACACTGTCACCAGCTGTAGAGAAAAGTTAGTTTAAACATATATTATTTTTCAATTATTTACAGCAAAAAATGACATTACAAGATATTGGATAAGACTAAGTCATGTAGAGAAAAATATAAAATAAACAATTCAATTTCACCCCTCCACACACGCTCGCAACGCACCCACCCATGCATTCAACCATCCACCCAACGCACCCACCCACGCATTCAACCATCCACCCAATGCACCCACCCACGCATTCAACCATCCACCCAACGCACCCACCCACGAATTCAACCATCCACCCAATGACTTAGCAGCAAATGCGTATCAGTACTTACCTAGTGGATTTGTAATTTTGATGCCCTACATAGCTTCGCTCGACATTTTTTTCAATAGTGTGTTGTTTAGCTGTATATAATTGGCTGACAACTGATCAATGAAAGTGCGCGCCTACTAAGTAGCGAATTGGATGAAATGTGCGGCTAATTCCGCACTACATGTATCGTGACGAAGCGAAAACGCCTGAAAAAATATCATGAATTGAAATGAGTGTCATGTATAGCGGTGTAACTACATGGCCATGAATCGTTACACCACTAATATTAAGTGCACATTGTTCTACCAATTTGTGTAACATTTTTCTCTTCTATTACTGCAGAAAGTGTCAATAGACTCACAACACTTGGTCAATCCAAGACACATATTGTATGACCAGATTGAACTGATAAAAATTAATCTTCGGCAAGTTTCTTCGAACGTTTCCGTATATTTTTTCAACAAAATAATCTTATAAATAATTAAATATCAATACCAGATTATCAAATGGCCCATGGTATAGTGGAAATTGATATGAACTTGTAAATCTGACATCGCTGGTTCGAATCTAGCATATGGCATAATAAATTTTAATCGTATATCATAATTGTTCACATTTGTTTTTTAATTTTTTTATATTTCTTTTGTCGTTTCCTGTATTTCTTTAATTTAATTGCTTTATATTTTCATATTTTTATTCATTCTATTGCAAACATAACATCGTAAGCATGGACTTCATTCCACTTCACTAGCCGTGTCGGTTGAGCTGTCTGTACCAAACTCGCTGGTCGTGTCTGTGCAGCTGGTGTCCTCACTATCATCATATTTAATTACATATTTTATTGAAGAAGAAAAAAAGGCATTCATCGGACTCGAACCCGTAACCTGTAACTTCCAAGATCACGGATGTATCCACTACACTACTAGTCGAGACCGTTAGGCCTGTGTTTCTATGAGATCGGTTTGATTCGGAAATCGACGGAAAGAATACGGAAACAAACGGCATATGCAAATACATCAGTTCAATCTGGTCATACAATACAACCCGTGTATCCTGAATAACACGAGGTATGGTACATCAGTTCAATCTGGTCATACAATACAACCTGTGGTTCCTGAATAACACGAGGTATGGTACATCAGTTCAATCTGGTCATATAATATAACCTGTGTATCCTGAATAACACGAGGTATGGTACATCAGTTCAATCTGGTCATACAATACAACCCGTGTATCCTGAATAACACGAGGTATGGTACATCAGTTCAATCTGGTCATACAATACAACCTCCTGAATAACACGAGGTATGGTACATCAGTTCAATCTGGTCATACAATACAACCCGTGTATCCTGAATAACACGAGGTATGGTACATCAGTTCAATCTGGTCATACAATACAACCTCCTGAATAACACGAGGTATGGTACATCAGTTCAATCTGGTCATACAATACAACCCGTGTATCCTGAATAACACGAGGTATGGTACATCAGTTCAATCTGGTCATACAATACAACCCGTGTATCCTGAATAACACGAGGTATGGTACATCAGTTCAATCTGGTCATACAATACAACCTCCTGAATAACACGAGGTATGGTACATCAGTTCAATCTGGTCATACAATACCCACACACATACTGTCATCAACCGCAGTATAATTAGAGACTATTGACGCAGATTCAAATGACAATGACCACCCCATACACCTTCTCATCCCACACACTATTATCAGCTACAGAGAAACTATTAACTCCTGACTTCTATTCACACCAGAAAGCCACCCCACCACGTCCCCACATGCTGTCATCAGCTGCAGAGAAATTACGATATCCTGATGCACATTCACACCAGAAAGCCACCTCACCATGTCCCCACATGCTATCATCAGCTGCAGAGATATTATGATATCCTGACCCACATTCACACTTGTCAAACCCCCATCCACCACCCCCACCACGTCCCCACATGCTGTCATCAGCTACAGAGAAATTAGAAACTCCTGACTCACATTCAGACCTGTTAAGCCCCCCTCTGCCACCCCACCCCATCCCCACATGCTATCGTCAATTGCAGAGAAATTATAAACTCCTGACCCACATTCAGACCTGTTATGCCCCCCCTCCACCACCCCACCATGTCCCCACATGCTGTCATCAGCTGCAGAGAAATTATAAACTCCTGACCCACATTCAGACCCAACAGACCCCCCTCCTCAACATGAGGTAGTCGGCTGCAGATATATTATAAACTCCTGACCCACATTCAGTCCCAACAGACCCCCCCCCCCTCAGCATGCTGTGACTTAGTCTGTGCAATAACATGCTTAATCAGCATATTGGAAATGTCACCGATAAATATATAAATAAGTAAAATATATATTTTAAAGCATATTCATTCACGATCCCTCGTTGGGCGCCATTATGTCGCTGCAAATCATTGTTGTAACCATTATGTGAACATCATAATTCTGTAACAATTAATGGTGCATACAACCACTTTACAAGCCATGAAATCATTGTGTCGATACTTCAATGGAACAATGTGCTATGCATCCTTCAATGGAACAATGTGCTATGCATACTTCAATGGAACATACTTCAATGGAACAACAATGGAACAATGTGCTATGCATCCTTCAATGGAACAATCTGCTATGCATACTTCAATGGAACAATGTACTATGCATCCTTCAATGGAACAATGTGCTATGCATCCTTCAATGGAACAATGTACTATGCATACCTCAATGGAACATACTTCAATGGAACAACAATGGAACAATGTGCTATGCATCCTTCAATGGAACAATGTACTATGCATACTTCAATGGAACAATGTGCTATGCATACTTCAATAGAACATACTTCAATGGAACAACAATGGAACAATGTGCTATGCATCCTTCAATGGAACAATGTGCTATGCATCCTTCAATGGAACAATGTGCTATGCATACTTCAATGGAACATACTTCAATGGAACAACAATGGAACAATGTGCTGTGCATCCTTCAATGTAACAATGTACTATGCATACTTCAATGAAACAATGTGCTATGCATACTTCAATGGAACAATGTGCTATGCATCCTTCAATGGAACAATGTACTATGCATACTTCAATGGAACAATGTACTATGCATACTTCAATGGAACAACAATGGAACAATGTACTATGCATACTTCAATGGAACAATGTGCTATGCATCCTTCAATGGAACAATGTGCTATGCATCCTTCAATGGAACAATGTGCTATGCATACTTCAATGGAACAATGTGCTATGCATCCTTCAATGGAACAATGTGCTATGCATCCTTCAATGGAACAATGTGCTATGCATACTTCAATGGAACAATGTACTATGCATACTTCAATGGAACAATGTACTATGCATACTTCAATGGAACTGTATCCCGACAGACATGATGTGTACAATGGATTTTGCTGTTGGACTGTATCCCGACAGACATGATGTGTACAATGGATTTTGCTATTGGACTGTATCCCGACAGACATGATGTGTACAATGGATTTTGCTGTTGGACTGTATCCCGACAGACATGATGTGTACAATGGATTTTGCTGTTGGACTGTATCCCGACAGACATGATGTGTACAATGGATTTTGCTGTTGGACTGTATCCCGACAGACATGATGTGTACAATGGATTTTGCTGTTGGACTGTATCCCGACAGACATGATGTGTACAATGGATTTTGCTGTTGGACTGTATCCCGACAGACATGATGTGTACAATGGATTTTGCTGTTGGACTGTATCCCGACAGACATGATGTGTACAATGGATTTTGCTGTTGGACTGTATCCCGACAGACATGATGTGTACAATGGATTTTGCTGTTGGACTGTATCCTGACAGACATGATGTGTACAATGGATTTTGCTGTTGGACTGTATCCCGACAGACATGATGTGTACAATGGATTTTGCTGTTGGACTGTATCCCGACAGACATGATGTGTACAATGGATTTTGCTGTTGGACTGTATCCCGACAGACATGATGTGTACAATGGATTTTGCTGTTGGACTGTATCCCGACAGACATGATGTGTACAATGGATTTTGCTGTTGGACTGTATCCCGACAGACATGATGTGTACAATGGATTTTGCTGTTGGACTGTATCCCGACAAACATGATGTGTACAATGGATTTTGCTGTTGGACTGTATCCTGACAGACATGATGTGTACAATGGATTTTGCTGTTGGACTGTATCCTGACAAACATGATGTGTACAATGGATTTTGCTGTTGGACTGTATCCCGACAGACATGATGTGTACAATGGATTTTGCTGTTGGACTGTATCCCGACAAACATGATGTGTACAATGGATTTTGCTGTTGGACTGTATCCCGACAAACATGATGTGTACAATGGATTTTGCTGTTGGACTGTATCCTGACAGACATGATGTGTACAATGGATTTTGCTGTTGGACTGTATCCTGACAAACATGATGTGTACAATGGATTTTGCTGTTGGACTGTATCCCGACAGACATGATGTGTACAATGGATTTTGCTGTTGGACTGTATCCCGACAAACATGATGTGTACAATGGATTTTGCTGTTGGACTGTATCCTGACAGACATGATGTGTACAATGGATTTTGCTGTTGGACTGTATCCTGACAAACATGATGTGTACAATGGATTTTGCTGTTGGACTGTATCCCGACAGACATGATGTGTACAATGGATTTTGCTGTTGGACTGTATCCCGACAAACATGATGTGTACAATGGATTTTGCTGTTGGACTGTATCCTGACAGACATGATGTGTACAATGGATTTTGCTGTTGGACTATATCCTGACAGACATGATGTGTACAATGGATTTTGCTGTTGGACTGTATCCTGACAGACATGATGTGTACAATGGTTTTTGTTGTTAGACTGTATCCCAACAGACATGATTTACCTCCATGGTGACAGATTTTATACCACTCACTAACTGAATTGTTTTGTATCACAACTCTCCCAAAACAGATTATCCAGGCAAGAAGCCACCTGAACCAGCAAATTATTCTATTATTTTTCAATCAACTGTGGCTGGAAGTTATATATACTCATATGTACAGTACAAGGTGGCACCTGGGGTTCTGTTTCAGGCAACGGTTTGGAAGGTTTTGAGATAGAAAATGATGAGAGGAAGTGGGGATATTGCTTCATTGTCATCTGAGACTGGACAGGAATATTTAACATTTATGTCCGCAAAAATAAATATATAGCGTTTGACGTTTGTACTAATTAAGATACATGTAGTAATAATAATATTAACATGTTTCACAATTAATTATTCAATTATTATATTGAGACTCTTAGAATTAAATGGAAATCAAGCAGAAATATATGAATACGGGTGTGTAGGACATTAATAAGGTTTATTCTAGAGTGGGAAAAGGGCAGCAATGGGGCAGAGTGGGTCAGAAAAGAGGCAGGGTGCATTTTGATCCACAAAGGGCGTAGGTGCAGGAGTGGGTATTTTGGGGTTAACCCCCTAGAAAAATATTAATTGAAATAAAAATGAAAAAAAGAAAATTGAAAAAAAAAGGAAAGGGCTAAAAAGAGGCAGGGTGGGATGTACTCTAGAAAAAATCCTACATTAGATTATAAGACATAAGCTCACCCATTTACCCCTTCAGGATTTTGTAAAGGCAGACAATATTCGTGTCGTCATACATATTTTTATCCCCCCGTCATGTAACTGGATGGCAATAGTCGAATGGTCTCATCAGTCCATTTGAAACCAATTTGTGTGGAATTTAAAATATATAAACTGCTTGAATGAGTTTATAGCAAAGCTTTATATATTCTTATTCAAATTTAAAAATAATTAATTTAGAATTTGTCAGTAAATTAGTAAAATAAACTGTTTTAGTACATCTCGGAAACACTAAACTTACACAGTTTTATGAAACAATATCACTTTTAAAAAAAAATAGCTTCAATTCTACCCAGAAATTTCTATATATCCCGTTTTGAATGTGATAAACATTACAGGAAGATAGTAAAATGGGGGTCACCGACCGAGTTGCAGCATTAAATTAAAAAAATGTTCATGCATTGGATCCCAAAAATAGTAATACTTTCATGAAAAACATACCATTATCAAAATTGCCAACATATCCATACAATATTATCTATTCAAAATTGCCAACATATCCATACAATATCATCTATTCAAAGTGATCATATACATTGTACATATTGAGTATAACATCATAATGAAAGAAATTGCTGTCTTATCAACCTAGCTTTAGTCAATATCCGAAAACGATTGTCCGGACAATGTGACATTCTTCTGTTCCGTTTCGATGCTTGAATCTGCTGTAAATTGACCTTTCTGCTGATTTTGATTGACAGTTGGCGTTAGCCAATCGCATCACACCATTCGCACACACCCCCGGCAACGGTTTATCGCCGCCATCTTGTTAGACAAACAATGCATATTAGACAAACTAGTAACGAGTAGACAAATTTGAAAAGGCGTGAATTTGATCGAAAATACGGGTTTAAAATTGTTTTAATGATGTTGAAAATGTGTAGCTTTGGTGTGTGGGTTAGTTATAGTATTAAATTAGTCGATATCCTGGTGATCGACGTTAAATTCAACCCATTTCAAAATCATTGGACAAATCTAAAAGTGTGTATATGAACCACAAAATGCCAGACAGCTGCTTTAAAATCAATGCATCTATAAAAACACCGACTGACCCCATACTGTCATTCTTTCCTCGCAAACACAGCAATCAAATTTAAGCATGTCACACTGTTTATTGGGAGTAATCAACAACTTACCGACTACCGATACATCACAGAGACCGCGACTTACAATGTCCCGATACAGAATTGATCTGATCAAGATCAAAGTATTGCACATCGGAATTTAGCACTGATTGTGCTAATTGGTCAATTATAAAATGTGTGCACATAATTATAGTATTGATTACTACACCGAGTCATTGTTTTATCGTTCTGTCAGACAAACGAGTTATTTAGTAAAATTTTAATCAAATATGATAACGAGTGATCGTGATCTGAAATTATTTTTTGAAAATTAATTACAAATTAATTGCAATTAATTAATGCTGTCTGTCATTGACAATGGTGAAAAGATGTAGTTACAGGCTGTGTGACAGTGATAATAGATATCCAGATCGATTGATAGGTGACGTTAAATTCGTGCCATTTCCAAAACCTAAGACAAATCTTGAAAAATGTCTAAGGTGGGTCAAGTTGTGTGGACGACCAAACGACCAGCTGAATACATCCAAAATTAATATATTTGCACAAAAGTAAGTTGAAATTAATTTATTTATACATAATAAAATATTTCCAAAAAATATATTCTGCATTTATAGATCTACAGTTCACAAGAGATATGCGAGTATAATGGTGATTAAAATTATACATGTGGTTCATACATATTGTCGTGGATGGTGGACTAGGGACCAGATAGTAGTAATAGTACCCATGCATGTGCAGAGCTGTGGGATTCCCATATTAGCTCAGTGAACATACTGGTGTTCAGTTTATGGGCCTAATGTTCGAGTCTTCTAGGAGGCATAGGGTCGAGTCCATCAAGACGGAAAAATGCAGTTTTTCTCAAAGTTGACATGATGTGGTTGTTCACTCTTCCGTTGACTGCGAAAGCATTTTCCACGAACACTTAACACGTCCTCATCCGTTAAATATATCTGTACTCTAGAGAAATAACCTTCACTGAAGAACATAAACCCTTGCTGTCTTGCTTTCAACGAGATATTCTTATCTGGGTGAAATAAAACCGTTTGACGGAATTTTATCTAGATCAACTCGATGCAGGTCTGCGTTAGACGCCATTTTGTTAGATAGCTTGTCTCGCGTGGTTACAGGGAGCACCTGTAACTATGGGGGGCGTGCCTAAGTAGCGTTTGCAGAAAGGTCAATTAGGAGAATCTTCTGTTGTAGGTGCAATGTACCACCGCGCCATTCTGCTAGACGAACCAAGTCATTTCTTTTTAATTTATGTTTTGCCGAAAGAAATCAACAGTTATAATTCATTGCATGTTTATTAAAAATAAAAAACGGTAAAATTGGTGTCAGCATAAAATACGCTCGTCTTTAGAAGTTTGTTTTTCATAACACTGGCCCAAGTTCATCCAAGGGTGCAGTCATTCAATCAGAATAAAAATTGTTTGCAGAAGCATTTATTGCTCTCCTTTATCCTGTTTAACATGGTCTTCAGGCTTTCCAATTACTATTCAAGCCTGAACAGGATTGTGTTTGTGATAATGTATTTGTGAACAATAAACCCGTAGATTTTTACAGTAATGCTATAATTGCATTGTAGTGGCTTTAAGGAGGCTGTCACCAGAGACTAGACTGGTTCATTGGTCACCAGAGACTAGACTGGTTCATTGGTCACCAGAGACTAGACTGGTTCATTGGTCACCAGACTAGACTGGTTCATTGGTCACCAGAGACTAGACTGGTTCATTGGTCACCAGAGACTAGACTGGTTCATTGGTCACCAGAGACTAGACTGGTTCATTGGTCACCAGAGACTAGACTGGTTCATTGGTCACCAGACTAGACTGGTTCATTGGTCACCAGAGACTAGACTGGTTCATTGGTCACCAGAGACTAGACTGGTTCATTGGTCACCAGAGACTAGACTGGTTCATTGGTCACCAGAGACTAGACTGGTTCATTGGTCACCAGACTAGACTGGTTCATTGGTCACCAGAGACTAGACTGGTTCATTGGTCACCAGAGACTAGACTGGTTCATTGGTCACCAGAGACTAGACTGGTTCATTGGTCACCAGAGACTAGACTGGTTCATTGGTCACCAGAGACTAGACTGGTTCATTGGTCACCAGAGACTAGACTGGTTCATTGGTCACTTATGTTGATCAATCTGTCACTTTAATTACACAATACTACTATTGTCAAATGATAATTTGATATTTGTAAACATATGCATTCAACCATATTATTTACCTGGATTCAACCATATTATTTACCTGGATAGGTAAGTTTGTTTATACACTGCTACATATTCGATTAAAAGGTCTAGATAACTTGACATGACAAACGACCCACCTAAATTATCTTATGTGGACTTGTCTAATATTCACCCCCCCCACGATTTTCTTTTTCTTTCCAGGATAGTAGTATGACATTGTATATTGATGAACTTCGCTTTCCTTACCATTATAATGTTTACCGTCTATCAGGGCATAGATATAATTTGCTATTGTAACCATTATCAAATTTATATTCATTTTTTTTTACCCATGAAGGCAATACAATATTTTTCTCAATTTGAGCTCTGTTTTGGACTAATATGACATGACCAACTGGAACGAACACTTGGACTAATATGACATGACCAACTGGAACGAACACTTGGACTAATATGACATGACCAACTGGAACGAACACTTGGACTAATATGACATGACCAACTGGAACGAACACTTGGACTAATATGACATGACCAACTGGAACGAACACTTGGACTAATATGACATGACCAACTGGAACGAACGTCTTGGACTAATATGACATGACCAACTGGAACAAACACTTGGACTAATATGACATGACCAACTGGAACGAACGTCTTGGACTAATATGACATGACCAACTGGAACGAACGTCTTGGACTAATACGACATGACCAACTGGAACGAACGTCTTGGACTAATATGACATGACCAACTGGAACGAAAGTCTTGGACTAATATGACATGACCAACTGGAACGAACGTCTTGAACTAATATGACATGACCAACTGGAACGAACGTCTTGGACTAATATGACATGACCAACTGGAATGAATGTCTTGGACTAATATGACATGACCAACTGGAATGAATGTCTTGGACTAATATGACATGACCAACTGGAACGAATACTTGGACTAATATGACATGACCAACTGGAACGAACGTCTTGGACTAATATGACATGACCAACTGGAACGAACGTCTTGGACTAATATGACATGACCAACTGGAACGAACGTCTTGGACTAATATGACATGACCAACTGGAACGAACGTCTTGGACTAATATGACATGACCAACTGGAACGAACGTCTTGGACTAATATGACATGACCAACTGGAACGAACGTCTTGGACTAATATGACATGACCAACTGGAACGAATACTTGGACTAATATGACATGACCAACTGGAACGAACGTCTTGGACTAATATGACATGACCAACTGGAACGAACGTCTTGGACTAATATGACATGACCAACTGGAACGCACATCTTGGACTAATATGACATGACCAACTGGAACGAATGTCTTGGACTAATATGACATGACCAACTGGAACGAACGTCTTGGACTAATATGACATGACCAACTGGAACGAACACTTGGACTAATATGACATGACCAACTGGAACGAACGTCTTGGACTAATATGACATGACCAACTGGAACGAACACTTGGACTAATATGACATGACCAACTGGAACGAACGTCTTGGAACGCACATCTTGGACTAATATGACATGACCAACTGGAACGAACACTTGGACTAATATGACATGACCAACTGGAACGAACGTCTTGGACTAATATGACATGACCAACTGGAACGAACACTTGGACTAATATGACATGACCAACTGGAACGAACGTCTTGGAACGAACACTTGGACTAATATGACATGACCAACTGGAACGAACACTTGGACTAATATGACATGACCAACTGGAACGAACGTCTTGGAACGAACACTTGGACTAATATGACATGACCAACTGGAACGAACACTTGGACTAATATGACATGACCAACTGGAACGAACGTCTTGGAACGAACACTTGGACTAATATGACATGACCAACTGGAACGAACGTCTTGGAACGAACACTTGGACTAATATGACATGACCAACTGGAACGAACGTCTTGGACTAATATGACATGACCAACTGGAACGAACGTCTTGGACTAATATGACATGACCAACTGGAACGAATGTCTTGGACTAATATGACATGACCAACTGGAACGAACGTCTTGGACTAATATGACATGACCAACTGGAACAAACGTCTTGGACTAATATGACATGACCAACTGGAACGAACGTCTTGGATCAAATATCTTAATCCAATTTGTTTATATTGATTGGTTTGTTGGTAAACAATCTGTCAAACTAGCCAAATTGGTTTATATTGAGTGGTTTGATGGTATACAATCTGTCAAACTAGCGAGATTGGTTTATATTGAGTGGTTTGTTGGTATACAATCTGTCAAACTAGCGAGATTGGTTTATATTGATTGGTTTGTTGGTATACAATCTGTCAAACTAGCGAGATTGGTTTATATTGAGTGGTTTGTTGGTATACAATCTGTCAAACTAGCCAGATTGATTTTATAAGTCGGGTGTAAATTTTGCATGTCATTGGTAGATTAAGTACATATATTTAAGAATTGAATCGCGGGTTAATAGTTTCCATTGGGGTATGAAGTACATTGGGCATGGTTAAAGTGTGTGGAGGTCGAAGGCATATTATATAATATTATAAACGTTTATGGTATTCACACTATGATGTCACTATTCACACAATGATGTCACTATTGTCACACAATGATGTCACTATTCACACACTGATGTCACTATTCACACAATGATGTCACTATTCACACAATGATGTCACTATTCACAAAATGATGTCACTATTCACACAATGATGTCACTATTCACACAATGATGTCACTATTCACACAATGATGTCACTATTCACACAATGATGTCACTATTGTCACACAATGATGTCACTATTCACACAATGATGTCACTATTCACACACTGATGTCACAATTCACACAATGATGTCACTATTCACACAATGATGTCACTATTGTCACACAATGATGTCACTATAATCACACAATGATGTCACTATAGTCACACACTGGTGTCACTATTGTCACACTATGATGTCACTATTCACAATGATGTCACTATTCACACAATGATGTCACTATTCACACAATGATGTCACTATTCACACAATGATGTCACTATTCACACAAAGATGTCACAATTCACACAATGATGTCACTATTCACACAATGATGTCACTATTCACACAATGATGTCACTATTGTCACACTATGATGTCACTATTCACACAATGATGTCACTTTTCATACTATGATGTCACTATTCAAACAAAATCATAATATAACTTTATACACTAAACAAAATTCCCAATCACCTGCTATTTCATATTAACCCATTCAACACCAAGTAACTCACATGGACTGGTCCATGATATTCATAAACCAATAAATAAATCAGAAAATCACATTTGGACAAGTTCATTTATCAAAATGGGTAATTATGTCTAAAAATAGTCATATCACTGGCAAAAAGTGCAGATCCTGATGAGACGGCTCGTCACGAGCCATCTCATCTGGATCTACACTTTTTGTAAGCCTATTTAGAGGTATGTGGTGTTGAAAGGGTTAATTGGAGGCAACAATTAATCAAACAATATAAATATTTTCATATTGCATTTCCAGGTAATTATAGAGCAATTAAATGCATAAAGATCTGTAATCAAATCAGAAGATATAAGTATTATATGATTATATAAGACTGCTCCAAATACTGTAAAAAACCAGATTTTGTTGAGTGTATAATTATTTTCAACTATGATGTCACTATTCACACTGTAAAGTCACTATTCACAATAAAGTATATGGTCACTCTTAACACTGTAATACCACTATTCACACTATGATGTCACTATTCACACTATGATGTCACTATTCATACTTTGATGTCACTATTCACACTATGATGTCACTATTCACACTATGATGTCACTATTCACACTATGATGTCACTATTCACACTATGATGTCACTATTCACACTATGATGTCACTATTCACACTATGATGTCACTATTCACACTATGATGTCACTATTCACACTATGATGTCACTAGTCACACTATGATGTCACTATTCACACTATGATGTCACTATTCATACTTTGATGTCACTATTCACACTATGATGTCACTATTCATACTTTGATGTCACTATTCACACTATGATGTCACTATTCACACTATGATGTCACTATTCATACTTTGATGTCACTATTCACACTATGATGTCACTATTCATACTTTGATGTCACTATTCACACTATGATGTCACTATTCACACTATGATGTCACTATTCATACTTTGATGTCACTATTCATACTTTGATGTCACTATTCACACTATGATGTCACTATTCATACTTTGATGTCACTATTCATACTTTGATGTCACTATTCACACTATGATGTCACTATTCATACTTTGATGTCACTATTCATACTTTGATGTCACTATTCATACTTTGATGTCACTATTCACACTATGATGTCACTAGTCACACTATGATGTCACTATTCATACTTTGATGTCACTATTCACACTATGATGTCACTATTCATACTTTGATGTCACTATTCACACTATGATGTCACTATTCACACTATGATGTCACTATTCATACTTTGATGTCACTATTCACACCATGTGGTGTCACTATTCACACTATGATGTCACTAGTCACACAGTTATGTAACTATTCACAATATAAGTCACTATTAACACTGTTCATATCTGTAACAAAATATCTTTAGCGAGCCATCTCATCAGGATCTGCACTTTTTGCCAGTAATATTACTATTTTTAGACCAAATTACCCATTTTGATAAATGAACTGGTCTTAATGTAATTTTCTTATTAATTTATTGGTCTAAAAATATCGCGCACCAGTCCATGTCAGTGTTGAATGGGTTAATATTGTGCACCAGTCCATGTCAGTCAGTTACTTGGTGTTGAATGGGTTAAATATCGTGCACCAGTCCATGTCAGTTACTTGGTGTTGAATGGGTTGAATATCGTGCACCAGTCCATGTCAGTTACTTGGTGTTGAATGGGTTAAATATCGTGCACCAGTCCATGTCGGTTACTTGGTGTTGAATGTGTTAAATATCGTGCACCAGTCCATATCAGTTACTTGGTGTTGAATGTGTTAAATATCGTGCACCAGTCCATGTCAGTTACTTGGTGTTGAATGTGTTAAATATCGTGCACCAGTCCATGTCAGTTACTTGGTGTTGAATGTGTTAAATATCGTGCACCAGTCCATGTCAGTTACTTGGTGTTGAATGTGTTAAATATCGTGCACCAGTCCATATCAGTTACTTGGTGTTGAATGTGTTAAATATCGTGCACCAGTCCATGTCAGTCAGTTACTTGCTGTTGAATGTGTTAAATATCGTGCACCAGTCCATGTCAGTCAGTTACTTGCTGTTGAATGGGTTAAATATCGTGCACCAGTCCATGTCAGTCAGTTACTTGCTGTTGAATGTGTTAAATATCGTGCACCAGTCCATGTCAGTCAGTTACTTGCTGTTGAATGTGTTAAATATCGTGCACCAGTCCATGTCAGTCAGTTACTTGCTGTTGAATGTGTTAAATATCGTGCACCAATCCATGTCAGTCAGTTACTTGGTGTTGAATGTGTTAAATATCGTGCACCAGTCCATGTCAGTTACTTGGTGTTGAATGTGTTAAATATCGTGCACCAGTCCATGTCAGTTACTTGGTGTTGAATGTGTTAAATATCGTGCACCAGTCCATGTCAGCTACTTGGTGTTGAATGTGTTAAATATCGTGCACCAGTCCATGTCAGTTACTTGGTGTTGAATGTGTTAAATATCGTGCACCAGTCCATGTCAGTTACTTGCTGTTGAATGGGTTAATTGGTAACATTTTGTTACCTAAAAGACTCCTATTTTTTTATTATCTCAAGTGATTTTATCTTTGTCCCTTTGTTCGTTGTCTCAAATTGCCTTGTTTAGATGTTTTGTGTTTTTTTTGTAATTAGTTAATTTTCGCCATCAGAAAATCAATCTGAGTAGGCCTTCTAAAGTTAGATGTCAAGAAAGGCATCAAAGTGGGACCCGCACTTTGTAGTGGAGTGATTGTAATGGTTACAACTGGAAATAATTTGAAGACCTCGTTGTAATGAGGTGAAATTGTTGTAATTCAACCTAAGGCCACCATAAAGTAATGACTAGAATTTCATCCTAATTTTGTAGAAAGTTGTCCTTTTTGACTTTATTTTTGTAAATATTACATAAAATAAATATTTTTTTATATAATTTTTTTTAAAAACATTTTATTCAATGTAATTGGTCATGTCAATACATTGAGTAAAATGTTTTTAAAAAAATAAAAAAATTATTATGACAACTAAATATGTCATCCTGGCTGTGGTTCTTCGGCTGTGTGTGACATTATGTGTGACGTTATGTGTGACGTTATGTGTGACATTATGTGTGACGTTATGTGTGACATTATGTGTGACGTTATTATCGCATTGTTGGTTGTCATATTTCTGTTAATAAAGTTAAGAAAGTTGCGTGTGTTTTTACGTTTATTTATCGTCGCTACCGGTTGCCCATATGAGCGACGCCTCCTGAAGAGATTAGTTATTTTAGATTTTGGAGGATAGTGCATGATACAGAAAGAGACCCATTTCAGAGTATCCTCTGGTTCTTTTACGTGCACGGTGTAAAGCACCGACACGAGACCTCGATTTAATGTCCCATCTGAAAGACTGAGGTCTCGATTTAATGTCCCATCTGAAAGACTGTTAATTTTATTAGGGTGAGACGAAAGAAAGTTGCATGTACTCTTATCTGTTTTATAATAAATGTTTTATAATATGTGGTACATAAGTAGAGAAATAAACTATTTGACTTGACATGTAATTGATGGTACAGTGTTAAGCATGGTGGGCGGGTGTCGTTGAACTGTAACAAGAAAATTAAATTAGCTGATTAATTAAATATCAGAAACATAAAAATAGAGCCATGAATATAAAACATGGGAAACAAACCATATTCCCTACAGTGAAATCATGTTTACTGCTATCTATAACTGCAAACTGTTTAAAAGGCTTAAATAAATGGGCTGTGCTTAGAATTGATGACTTATAAAGATTTGTAACATAGATATTATGAAGCTTATTGATGGAGTAATGTAATATTGACACTGGTTCTTTGAAGATGTTTTGCCATCCAGTATTTAATGTTAATACAGTCAAACCTGTGTTAAGCAGCCAGCCAAAGGAATCATAGAAATTGGCTGTTTAGCACAGGTGGCTGCTTAATAGAGGTCACATTTATAATAAAACAACATATTGGGAATCTGGAAACTGGCTGCTTAATAGAGGTCACATTTATAATAAGACAACATATTGGGAATCTGGAAACTGGCTGCTTAATAGAGGTCACATTTATAATAAAACAACATATTGGGAATCTGACTGCTTAATAGAGGTCACATTTATAATAAAACAACATATTGGGAATCTGGCTGCTTAATAGAGGTCACATTTATAAGAAAACAACATATTGTGAATCTGGCTGCTTAATAGAGGTCACATTTATAATATAACAACATATTGGGAATCTGGAAACTGGCTGCTTAATAGAGGTCACATTTATAATAAAACAACATATTGGGAATCTGGAAACTGGCTGCTTATGCTTAATACAAGTTGGCTGCTTAATAGAGGTGATCACTAACACTGTGTATGCAAAAAGTCTGTTTTGTTTGTAGGTTTAACTCTTGTCACACTAGCTGTGAAAATAACGGTCAAATATGTCGTACATTTAAATAGAATTGTGTCGTAGCGAAGAAAAACATACAAATGAATTGTTGGCTGCTATAATTATTTGAACTATTTATAGATTTTATTTTACTCAGTATGCAAAGAGTTATAGTCTCATTCAAGTCAAGTCGAGCAATATAACAACATAACATAAGCTCGAAAGAGCTTTTAACACCGACTTATACATAATACATGTTTGTGGAAGTTCGCCTCAGGTGCGAAAGGTCCGGAGTTCGAGCCCCGCTGGAGCCGTTACGATTGTGCCCTTAGGCAAGGCATTTAAATTCCACATTGTCTCTTCTCTCTCCTTCATGGCGATGGATTCCATCAGGAATGAGGTCTCGAGAGTGATTAATATAAGTTAAAAGAACTTGTTTCGCAATCGAGCTAAACTAAATTTGTATAAACTAAACTAATACATGTCAATACATACAAAGTTTATAATGCATTAATTAAATAAATAAGTATCACATGTTAATTATTAAGTATCACATGTTAATTAGTACACATTGAAAATGTATTATTAGACCTGAACATACATATTAAGCTGTGTGGAAGCTGCTGATCTGGACCCATATAGAGTCTAAGAACTGCCCTAAAAGAAAAAAGGATAAAATACTGAGAATGAAAAGTGTGACAGGTAAAACATGGTTAAATAAGAATATCTCCCCATATGGGAGGAACTGATCAGCAACCTCCTCACAGGGTTAATTAACCCTTTCAACCCCACAGGCCTTTAAATAGGCTTATGAAAAGTGTAGATCCAGATGAGCCGGCTCATAACGAGCCGTCTCATCAGGATCTGCACTTTTTTGCCAGTAATAATTATTACTATTTTTAGATAAAATTACCAATTTTGATAAATGAACTGGTCCAAATGTAATTTTCTTATTAATTTATTGGTCTAAAAATAGCATGCACCAATCCATGTCAGTTACTTGGGGTTGAATGGGTTAATGGTCTGAGAAAAAACAAACATATTTAACCTATGTTATATTACAAGATCACTGATCACTGGAGTGTTATGTCATGTAGGGACTCTGGGTGCCCCGACTCTCCACTGGAGTGTTATGTCATGTAGGGACTCTGGGTGCCCCGACTCTCCACTGGAGTGTTATGTCATGTAGGGACTCTGGGTGCCCCGACTCTCCACTGGAGTGTTATGTCATGTAGGGACTCTGGGTGCCCCGACTCTCCACTGGAGTGTTATGTCATGTAGGGACTCTGGGTGCCCCGACTCTCCACTGGAGTGTTATGTCATGTAGGGACTCTGGGTGCCCCGACTCTCCACTGGAGTGTTATGTCATGTAGGGACTCTGGGTGCCCCGACTCTCCACTGGAGTGTTATGTCATGTAGGGACTCTGGGTGCCCCGACTCTCCACTGGAGTGTTATGTCATGTAGGGACTCTGGGTGCCCCGACTCTCCACTGGAGTGTTATGTCATGTAGGGACTCTGGGTGCCCCGACTCTCCACTGGAGTGTTATGTCATGTAGGGACTCTGGGTGCCCCGACTCTCCACTGGAGTGTTATGTCATGTAGGGACTCTGGGTGCCCCGACTCTCCACTGGAGTGTTATGTCATGTAGGGACTCTGGGTGCCCCGACTCTCCACTGGAGTGTTATGTCATGTAGGGACTCTGGGTGCCCCGACTCTCCACTGGAGTGTTATGTCATGTAGGGACTCTGGGTGCCCCGACTCTCCACTGGAGTGTTATGTCATGTAGGGACTCTGGGTGCCCCGACTCTCCACTGGAGTGTTATGTCATGTAGGGACTCTGGGTGCCCCGACTCTCCACTGGAGTGTTATGTCATGTAGGGACTCTGGGTGCCCCGACTCTCCACTGGAGTGTTATGTCATGTGGGTGTGGTTTGGGGTGTCATGTAGGGACTCTGGTGCCCCGACTCTCCAGTTTGGTGTTATGTCATGTAGGGACTCTGGGTGCCCCGACTCTCCAGCTGTTCACTGGAGTGTTATGTCATGTAGGGACTCTGGGTGCCCCGACTCTCCACTGGAGTGTTATGTCATGTAGGGACTCTGGGTGCCCCGACTCTCCAGCTGTTCACTGGAGTGTTATGTCATGTAGGGACTCTGGGTGCCCCGACTCTCCAGCTGTTACTGGTGGAAGAAGACCTCATGGGGAAACAATCCAGTGGCATTTGAACCTATACAGAGTTGAGGGGTTCATAATTTGAAGTCAACGACCGTAACCAATAAACCACAAGGGCAATATGCACATTAACCCATTCAACCCCAAGTAACTGACATGGACTGGTCCATGATATTTTCAGACCAATAAATTAATAAGAAAATTACCTTTGGACCAGTTCATTTATCAAAATGGGTAATTTTATCTAAAAATAGTAATAATTATTACTGGCAAAAAAGTGCAGATCCTGATGAGACGGCTCGTCACGAGCCGGCTCATCTGGATCTACACTTTTCATTAGCCTATTTAGAGGCCTGTGGGGTTGAAAGGGTTAATCCTTAACCTGCCAAATAAATTGGACGGAATGTGCAAACAAACATAGATCCAGATATTGTTTGCTATTCAGACAAGTGTTTTAACTCCACTATCAGAATAGCAAGCAGCAGAGCCTGATCTGCCTCTATGCTGTTTGCTATTCAGACAAGTGTTTTAACTCCACTATCAGAATAGCAAGCAGCAGAGCCTGATCTGCCTCTATGCTGTTTGCTATTCAGACAAGTGTTTTAACTCCACTATCAGAATAGCAAGCAGCAGAGCCTGATCTGCCTCTATGCTGTTTGCTATTCAGACAAGTGTTTTAACTCCACTATCAGAATAGCAAGCAGCAGAGCCTGATCTGCCTCTATGCTGTTTGCTATTCAGACAAGTTTTTTAACTCCACTATCAGAATAGCAAGCAGCAGAGCCTGATCTGCCTCTATGCTGTTTGCTATTCAGACAAGTGTTTTAACTCCACTATCAGAATAGCAAGCAGCAGAGCCTGATCTGCCTCTATGCTGTTTGCTATTCAGACAAGTGTTTTAACTCCACTATCAGAATAGCAAGCAGCAGAGCCTGATCTGCCTCTATGCTGTTTGCTATTCAGACAAGTGTTTTAACTCCACTATCAGAATAGCAAGCAGCATAGCCTGATCTGCCTCTATGCTGTTTGCAAAAGCGACATTAGTTGTGATTGGCAGGTTAGAGGTGAATAATATATTGAGAAAATAGGTAGATTTATGAAGAAGGAAAGTTAGATATTACAAAGCAAAATTAATATTGAAATATAAAAAATATTGGGCTGATAGGCCAGCTCTATGATTATGATGATTTCATCTCGGTGGGGTAGGGGGGCAGGGTAGTCAGGGGTTCACCTGTTTTACATGTCATCATAATCATGGCATAAATCAATTACTGCTGAGTACATAAGTATTTCGGTTGTTGATAAAGTACTTAAGGTATTTGTGTTTTGGGATATTCCTGTGAAGAATGGACATAATCAATTCCGATGTTCTTGAGTGACATGGCTTTAGTCAGACACTCCATTTATCTTGTTCATTTCGATCTTTCATTTCCAGGGTCTGTTGTCTTCTTAGTATCTGCTTCATTGTTGTAAGACTTATTGTTGTTGACAGCTGTAGTTGAAAGCTCGTGGAGTGCTGCCATTCAAAAGCCACCCCTTGAATGGAACATTTTTTCCCTGCCCAATTAATTTTATTGACTTGAAATATGGTTCAAATTTTAAGACATGTTGTTTTCTCAGCATTTTCATCACTTATAGCACACACAAGTGTTTTCAATTGAAGACAACATGCATTTTCTGTCAATTAAAGCATTCCAGTGATTTAGAGTAGGAAGTCTGTTACTTGCAGGAGCTTGAACATTCCAGACTGGTTCCAGACTGTCTGCCAGATGTGATGAATTCCAGATGTGAAATACAGTGTATCAGTCAGTGAGGTCATAGGGCACCATTTCTGAAACATACAAGTGTCAGGTGTTGGGAATAGATCTGAAAATCTTGAAGAGCACAAACTCTTCCAAACAGCTGCAGGCCACACTACTGCTGATAAACCACACTTCATCATTTAATTAACAGATCCAACATTCAATCAGAAAATCAAAATATGGAGAATTCCTGTAAATTGCCACTTTGATACTCAGCTGCTTCAAAATTTTAAATATCTATTTATAAATCTCCCTGTACTGCTTACAGATTTTCAAGATTTTCAAGATTTGAAATGTATCTAAATCATTGAAACATAGTACATAGATTGTTTCCAAAATGTCTGCCGCTCACAAGCTTCAATTGTTTGTATCTTTATGCAGATTTTAGATTAAATTGCGACTATTAGAGCTCATGAATGGCGAGATTTGGGTTGAAAGAATGGCTTTAAAGCGACATTACATGGCAAAAAGCAAATAAAATGCATTTTTCACGTATAAATGCATTGCTACTACAAATTCTTTCGAATACTTTCAAACACTAACATTGAATCAATAAACAGTGTTTTTGTGGTCTACAAACTTTCAAAATCGAAAGTAAGATATCATATAACGATAAATCTGTACCATATATCGTGTTATTCAGGATACACGCGTTGTATTACACATGGGTGTCGACCCTATTTACATTATTTTGTTATGTAAACAAACCGCGTATACGACGTTTGTTTATTAGTTGAAATACTCAGTTTTTGAGTCAAATATTTGAATAAAAATTATAATAGGAAATTACATTCTGTAAAAATTTGCATTTTCATTGATGTAGTGTCGCTTTAACCCATTCAACCCCAAGTAACTGACATGGACTGGTGCATGCTATTTTTAGACCAATAAATTAATAAGAAAATTACCTTTGGACCAGTTCATTTATCAAAATGGGTAATTTTATCTAAAAATAGTAATAATTATTACTGGCAAAAAAGTGCAGATCCTGATGAGACGGCTCGTTACGAGCCGGCTCATCTGGATCTACACTTTTCATAAGCCTATTTAGAGGCCTGTGGGGTTGAAAGGGTTAATGAACATACATACATGTTAGATAGGATCACGTTTGATACTCCCATGTTTTAATTCTTAGTTTTTGTGAATTTTATTTTCTGTGAAAATTATGCCAAAATAATTAGTGTGGTACGTGAAGCGTCTAAGCAGCAATGTCAGGTGCCTTGAAACTAACAGTTATTTTTCGGCCTATTATTAACCCAATGCTATTGGGAACTATTAAATACAAGCCTGGCTAATGCTAAATAATTTCAGAAATAAATTATAATGAAAAAACAAATCATGGAGATCTAAAAACGAAAAGTCAATAAATTTTCATCATAATATCTAATTAGGTACATTTTGGCACAAAACATCCGACCCAAGTTTTAAGAGATTTCTGTTCATCAAATTTATTTGTTTTGTTTTAGTTTTATTGAGCCTGTACAAGCAAGATTTATGGAGAATATAGACATTTACAGTCAGGCAATGGATTTACCATAAGGTTCCTTGGGAATATATTTTATTGTGGTATTTTCTGTGTATTAGAAGTCTGCAAATTGAATCTTGCCATTAGGACTGACACATGAGTCAAGACTCCTCAAGTATTGATTGTTTAACCAAATGGAACTAAATGTTTGGAATAGCATTACCAAGTCCCTGGAAGTTGCAGAAGACAACCTTCATTATTACCTGGTGGATAATACATTTCACAGATTAATGATGTGAAAAACAGAGTATCAAATCTAGTCTTCATGCAGTTTTCCAAGAACATACATGCAATGGAATGGAGGATTTCACTTTACAGTCGAACCTGTGATAGTGTTCACCTTTATTAATCAACCTAGACCTGTATTAAGCAGCCAGTTACAACATTTCCAATGAACAAAATTTGTCCAACAATTAACCTCTGAAAACAGCCACCTTTACTAAACAGCCATTTTTCATCATTCCCTTGGCTGGCTGCTTAAACCTTTGTCTGCTGAGTAAATAAAATCACATTTGCAAACAACATAGATCAAGATCAGCCACAGCGTAATGTCACGTCTGATCAGGATCTATGTTGTTTGCTATTCAGCCAAGTGTTTTAGCTCCGCTATCCGAATAGCAAACAGCATAGAACATGATCAGACGGAATGTTCTGTGTTATCTGATCTGGCTCTATGCTGTTTGCAAAGGTGACATTATCTGCCGCTAGCGTGTAACAGGTTAATACAGGATTGACTGTACATGCATGTCCGGATTGTTAGATCACAGCATACAGATTTAGTGATCAGCCAGTATTTTGTCCAGACTGCTGTATTTCTTCATATATACACATATTTAGTCAATGGATGTAATGTTGAGTCGGTCAACTTCATCACGCAAACATAGTTATGCACATCTTTACTTCTATCTGTCCATCCTTCCTCTCATCTATCTGTCCATCCTTCCTCTCATCTATCTGTCCATCCTTCTGCACATCTGTATATCCTTCCTCCCACCTGTCCATTCTTTCTCCCATCTGTCATTGCTCCCATATATCCATCCATCATCCCATCTATCCATCCTTCCTCCCATCTGTCCATCCTTCCTCCCATCTGTCCATATTTCATTCCATCCTTCCTCCCATCTATCCATCCTTCCATCTATACATCCTTCCTCCCATCTGTCCATCCATCCTTCCATCTGTCCATCCATCCTCCCCATCTGTCCATCCATCCTCCCATCTGTCCATATTTCCTCCCATATGTCCATCCATCCTCCCATCTGTCCATTTCCTCCCATCTGTCCATCCATCCTCCCATCTGTCCATATTTCCTCCCATCGATCCATCGGTCTATCCTCCCTCATCTGTCCATCGGTCTATCCTCCAGCGGTATATCCTCCCATCTGTCCATCGGCCTATCCTCCATTGGTCTATCCTCCATCTGTCCGTCCTTCGGCTGACTGTCTTGAGACTTTAACCCTGTCAACCCCACAGGCCTCTAAATAGGCTTATGAAAAGTGTAGATCCAGATGAGCCGGCTCATAACGAGCCATCTCATCAGGATCGGCACTTTTTTGCCAGTAATAATTATTACTATTTTTAGATAAAATTACCCATTTTGATAAATGAACTGGTCCAAAGGTAATTTTCTTATTACGTTATTGGTCTAAAAATAGCATGCACCAGTCCATGTCAGTTACTTGGGGTTGAAAGAGTTAATATTGTCTATTACTCAATGTTCATCACATGGTGGAATTCAGGAAACCAGTCACTATTATCGTTATTTGTAAGAATGTATTAATTTTCTGGGCCAAATGCCTAGTGCTTGGAAATGCTAAAAGCTTCTACCTACTTATTTGCTACCACTTAGTTTTACCTGCCAGTTGCTAATTTCATAAATGAATTATAACCGGCTTGTTCCTTATTGACTCTGAGTGGAATATATGACAAGCCAAATCAGAGTTGCTGGGGCGGCTTGTATCAATGATAAAGCATAATTTGAAGAGAAACATACCTCTGGTGCAATCAAATTCTAAACATTTGTTTTTAATTTACCAATTACCGCATGATTAGAAACACTGGCTTACTACAAATTTTCACATGAACGCCAGCTCACAGCTTCCTACTTTTTGCATTCTTTTCATAATCCATAGAATAACGAACCAGTGTTACTAATTATCTCCCTTATTTCATATTATCTCCCTTGGCATCAGGTGGTATTCCGGCTTTTGATGTGGTTCCGTATACTTTGTCACAGAAGGTTTTAATTTAACACTAATAGCAGGGAATATTGTACAGTGAAACCTCTCTAAACCGACCAGTCACCGGACCAGTTACCGGACCAGAGGTCAAGTTTGGTTTGGTGGGGTTACCGGTTTAGAGAGGTTTTCATAGTGGGCTGGATTTCTCCAAAATTAACCCTTTCCCTCATGGAAGCACCTCTTGACGCCATTACCAATACGACATACATTAACCCTTTCCCTCATAGAAGCACCTCTTGACGCCATTACCAATACAACATATATTAACCCTTACCCTCATAGAAGCACCTCTTGACGCCATTACCAATACGACATACATTAACCCTTTCCCTCATAGAAGCACCTATTGACGCCATTACCAATACGACATACATTAACCCTTTCCCTCATAGAAGCACCTATTGACGCCATTACCAATACGACATACATTAACCCTTTCCCTCATAGAAGCACCTCTTGACGCCATTACCAATACGACATACATTAACCCTTTCCCTCATAGAAGCACCTATTGACACCATTACCAATACGACATACATTAACCCTTTCCCTCATAGAAGCACCTCTTGACGCCATTACCAATACGACATACATAGACAATGTAGCAGCCAAACCAATGTTCATAATGCAGGCCAGAATCTCATGTAGTCCCAGTAATATCTATGGAGGTGGGATAGATATGGCGAATACCTATCCACTACATGATAGTGTCTACATGATGGCTGTCGCTTGTATGGAGATATAATAGTATATTAACCTAAATCTCTATGAAGGAAAGGGTTAAATGGCTGTTGTTTGTATGGAGATATAATAGTATATTAACCTAAATCTCTATGAAGGAAAGGGTTAAATGGCTGTCGTTTGTATGGAGATATAATAGTATATTAACCAAAATCTCTATGAAGGAAAGGGTTAATAGTTCAATTCTGCAGAGCTTAGAAGGAAGCTGAGACAAATTAATAGTTTCGCACTTAGCCAAGAACTGATTAATTTTAAGTGTACGAAAATAAATAGATTTAACTGAATGTTGAATGTTTAACCCTTTCAACACCACAGGCCTCTAAATAGGCTTACAAAAAGTGTAGATCCAGATGAGCTTGCTCGTGACGAGCCATCTCATCAAAATCTGCACTTTTTGCATGTAATATTACTATTTTTTTAGACAAAATTTACCCATTTTGATAAATGAACTGGTCCAAATTTAATATTCTTATTAATTTATTGGTCTACAAATAGCATGCACCAGTCCATGTCAGTTACTTGGTGTTGAATGGGTTAAACAATATTTGATTTCAATATGTGTGCATACAATCATACCCTTTCCTTCATAGAGATTTAGGTTAATACACTATTATACATGTATCTCCATACAAACAACAGCCATTTAGCTATCATGCAGTGGATAAGTAGTCGCCATATCTATCCCACTTCCATAGATATTACTGGGACTACATAGAGATTTAGGTTAATACACTATTATATCTCCATACAAACAACAGCCATTTAGCTATCATGCAGTGGATAAGTAGTCGCCATATCTATCCCACTTCCATAGATATTACTGGGACTACATAGAGATTTAGGTTAATACACTATTATATCTCCATACAAACGACAGCCATTTAGCTATCATGCAGTGGATAAGTAGTCGCCATATCTATCCCACCTCCATAGATATTACTGGGACTACATAGAGATTTAGGTTAATATACTATTATATCTCCATACAAACGACAGCCATTAAGCTATCATGCAGTGGATAAGTAGTCGCCATATCTATCCCACCTCCATAGATATTACTGGGACTACATAGAGATTTAGGTTAATACACTATTGTATCTCCATACAAACAACAGCCATTTAGCTATCATGCAGTGGATAAGTAGTCGCCATATCTATCCCACCTCCATAGATATTACTGGGACTACATAGAGATTTAGGTTAATACACTATTGTATCTCCATACAAACAACAGCCATTTAGCTATCATGCAGTGGATAAGTAGTCGCCATATCTATCCCACCTCCATAGATATTACTGGGACTACATAGAGATTTAGGTTAATACACTATTATACATGTATCTCCATACAAACAACAGCCATTTAGCTATCATGCAGTGGATAAGTAGTCGCCATATCTATCCCACCTCCATAGATATTACTGGGACTACATGAGATTTAGGTTAATACACTATTATACATGTATCTCCATACAAACAACAGCCATTTAGCTATCATGCAGTGGATAAGTAGTCGCCATATCTATCCCACTTCCATAGATATTACTGGGACTACATGAGATTCTGGCCTTAATTATGAACATTGGTTTGGCTACTACATTGTCAATGTATGTCGTATTGGTAATGGTATCAAGAGGTGCGTGCTTCCATGAGGGAAAGGTTTAAGTAGATCCCTGTTAACCCATTCAACACCAAGTAACTCACATGGACTGGTCCATGATATTCATAAACCAATAAATGAATCAGAAAATCACATTTGGACAAGTTCATTTATCAAAATGCGTAATTATGTCTAAAAATAGTCATATCACTGGCAAAAAGTGCAGATCCTGATGAGACGGCTCGTCACGAGCCGGCTCATCTGGATCTACACTTTTTGTAAGCCTATTTAGAGGTATGTGGTGTTGAAAGGGTTAATAAATGTTCAACGTTATTGTGCCAGTACTAGTGAGAGACCCTTGGGCAGTTTCTGTCCTTGAATACTCTTAAAAGTATGGTAGATATGTCCTCTTAATTGGTTTCCTCTGTTTTTATCGCTGTTTCCTTTGCACCACATGCCATCAATTTCATCCAAGTTCTCATCTTTGATTATTATATTATTAAATCTCGACAAATATCCAATAGTACCGGTATATCCAAGTGGTACTTTACTGTAGAAATTTTTATCAACTAATTAACACAAGTTTGATAAAAACACATTTATCATACCACAACATCTGGTTAGGGAATAACAGTAGAAACAAAGGACCAATATACATTTCGGGATAAATCTGACATTATCTCCCTTTATTGGAGGTAATAGGAAAACCAGCCATGTCGCTCATTGTGTCTTATTTTGTACATATACATTGAAACGAAAGAAACCATATTTTAGAAAATATTCTGTTAATATATATAATGCCTAAAAAAGTCATCCATGTTTTTTTATACATGCTGCAAATTTGAACTTAACCCATATTAGCCTAGTAAGAGTTATGGCCCTTTTATTGTCAAAATTTCACAAAAGAGGTTCGAGAGTAACTAGCTTCTAATTTCAGTAAATATTTTTCCGTTTCTGTGAAAGTAACATGAGAGTCATGTCTTTAAGATTGTCAGACCCATTCCAGAGTCTCCTCTGGTTCGTTTACGTGCACTGTGTAAAGCACCGACATGAGACCTTGGTTTAACGTCCCATCTGAAAGACTGTTAATTTTATTAGGGTCAGATGGGGGATCGAACCTACGATCCCTGGGTTACCAGTCCAACGTGTTACCCACTGGATTAAAAAAATATATATAAAGCGGATGGCAAAATATCCTGAAAGTTCGGCAAACAGAAATTTCCCAAGATTTTTTTTCTCTCCATCAGAGCAAGTGTTACAGATAAATAAAATTACAGCATAATCCTTCTTGTATTGATTTCTGTAAGAACTAACATAAACTCTGGTAGAAAATACCACACAGCCACAAGGCTTATCAGCATGTAGAGGGCATATCAGTCCACTAGGGTAGTACTGTTCTCCAGAAACACATGTAAAACCAGTCTGCAGCTGCATGCTTCCCAGGTGGATTACATACATAACTCTAGAAGACTTATATATATAGTTTATAATTATGTTAGTTTAAAATACAGGAATATTATAGAATTATTTGACTGGAGACTGTTATTATTGTTCGGCTGGCATTATTTGGCCTCTATTAATGATATTGAAGTGGGAATGGATCGGAATAACCAATGAACCATCTGTGAAACAAATAATTTCTGATGAAAAAACAGGGAATAAAGAGGAAGCGGGCGTATTGTCACTGCACGGGGAAGACATAATTTTAACCAATATCATTTGCACGCTCATACTTTCTGCTGGCACGTCTCTGATTGCGTGTTTGTTCCTGGAAGTAACACAATGTACTTTCGTGGTATTCAACAATACAGTGGTTACAAAAATAATTTATTCTAACAACCAGTCTGTATTAATAAAGTATTTCATTTTGAGAAGTTTGCAGAGTTGGGACAAAATCATTCGGTGTTTTAGCTCCGTACATTATTCTGTGAATTAAACTTCTGAAAATTGTGAAACATATTTGTGAAGTTTGCGTTGAAATGGTCTATGATTAGACAATAACACCAGTTTTACGGCTTCTTCAAAGGATTTATTTCATATTTGATATGGTAAGTTGTGAAATGTTTGAAGCCGAGAAGAAATCTATATTTATAGTGTTGGATATTATTATTATTGTTCTGAACCTAAGTTTGGACAGATGCTTAGTTATATAAAAGAATCTAGAAGTCAGTGATTAACCCTTTCAACCCCAAGTAACTGACATGGACTGGTGCATGCTATTTTTAGACCAATAAATTAATAAGTAAATTACATTTGGACCAGTTCATTTATCAAAATGGGTAATTTTATCTAAAAATAGTAATAATTATTACTGGCAAAAAAGTGCAGATCCTGATGAGACGGCTCGTTACGAGCCGGCTCATCTGGATCTACACTTTTCATAAGCCTATTTAGAGGCCTGTGGGGTTGAAAGGGTTAATGTATATTATAGTTGTCAATTATTATAGTTGCCAGTTCACGTCCTGTCGTTACCAATTACTAACATACATAGATAGATATAGTCTCCGGAGTTCGAGCCCCACTGGAGCCGTTACGATTGTGCCCTTAGGCAAGGCATTTAAATTCCACATTGCCTCTTCTCTCTCCCTCAGGAATGAGGTCTCGAGAGTGATTTATATAAGTTGAAATAACTTGTTTCGCAATTGAGCTAAAATAAATTTGTATAAGATATAGTCTGATTTTGACCAGTGAGCTGCAACCTTTTGATGGGTCTATATCTGTGTGACTATTAACCCATTTCATTGTGGATACATTTATAGGCTTTTGCAAACAACATAGATCCAGATCAGCCGTAGCGTGACGCTGCGTGTTGATCAGGATCTATGTTGTTTGCTGCATAGCCAAGTGTCTTAGCAAGATCATCTGAATAGCAAACAGCATAGAGCTTGAACAGACGGCACGTTCCATGGCGGTTGATCTGACTCTATGTTCTTTGCAACTACTGTTAGAACAGTATCCAGAATGAAATGTGCAATGTGAAATAGTGCAAAATAATAATGGTTTCAAAAGTGATGACATTTAAAGACTTAAAATAGATTTACTCATAGAAAATAAAATTGCCATAAATCCGCAGTTGTACATAGCACAGTAGGGAGAGCAATTTTATACCTATAGGCCCCAGGCTTATTGAAAAAATAAATTGTTGGTAATAAAGAATATAAAATTTACTTTTTTTTCCAAATTATTTCTCATGATGTCATGGGTCAAGTTTGGATTGAAAAATCTGCTTTAAGCTGGATCCATAAGTTGTGGGTACTCTGTGCTGGATCCATAAGTCATGGGTACGCTGTGCTGGATCCATAAGTCACGGGTACTCTGTGCTGGATCCATAAGTCACGGGTACTCTGTGCTGGATCCATAAGTCACGGGTACTCTGTGCTGGATCCATAAGTCACGGGTACTCTGTGCTGGATCCATAAGTCACGGGTACTCTGTGCTGGATCCATAAGTCACGGGTACTCTTTGCTGGATCCATAAGTCATGGGTACTCTGTGCTGGATCCATAAGTCATGGGTACTCTTTGCTGGATCCATAAGTCATGGGTACTCTGTGCTGGATCCATAAGTCATGGGTACTCTTTGCTGGATCCATAAGTCATGGGTACTCTGTGCTGGATCCATAAGTCACGGGTACTCTGTGCTGGATCCATAAGTTGTGGGTACTCTGTGCTGGATCCATAAGTCACGGGTACTCTGTGCTGGATCCATAAGTCACGGGTACTCTGTGCTGGATCCATAAGTCGCGGGTTTTCTCTCATCTTTGAAAGAAACTGGGCTCAAGTTGAGATATCTTGTTGAGTTCATTCCATTACAAATCATAAAATATGCACTGATTTATGAAGTTTGTGCATCGGCTATTTTTATCGTCACATAAATGTTTTAATGAGTATCTGTATCATTTATACAATAAATTATCTAATAAATTTATTGAATTACAAACATGTACCAAAATTTGCCTCTCCTGAATACATTTTCACAGTATTCTGTGTGTGTGTTTTACGTTTATTTATCGTCGCTACCGGTTGCCCATATGAGCGACGCCTCCTGAAGAGATTAGTCATTTTAGATTTTTGGAGGATAGTGCAATGATACAGACATAGACCCATTCCAGAGTCTCCTCTGGTTCTGTTACGTGCACGGTGTACAGCACCGACACGAGACCTCGGTTTAAAGTCCCAACTGAAAGACTGTTAATTTTATTAGGGTAAGACGGGGGATCGAACCTGCGATCCCTGGATTACCAGTCTAGCGTGTTTTGTAAAATCTACTGGTACACATGTATACTTAAGTTCACAAGATTAAATCAATTTTTAAAAAAAATCAAAATCTTTTGTTTGTATCTTTGGCCATAATTCAACATAAATTTCATCACATTTATTGATGAGTAATAAGGTTGACTTGTTGCCGTGGTATTTACGGTCACTCTGTGAAATGATATCTCTATCAACCAAATTTTGCATTAAAAAAATGGAATTGGAAAGTATAAGTATTTATTATTATGTTCATCATTTGTTATAATTAATTTGCAGTTAACTTGTTCTTTTAATTAAAAAAAAATAGTTTGATAAATTCATTGATTTTTTTGAATTGGTTTATTTAAGTTTTCAATGGTCTTGTTTCTGTGAAATCATTATTTGTAGATTACCTCCCTTTGTGGATATTTATTTACAAAATCTTTAATAATTTTGTAATTGATGGATTTGCTCAAATGGACACTTGAATAAATTTGCATATGACCAATAAATACATATTTTTTAATTTAATCCATTCCCAGGAAGTATGATCATGTTGATATTCTGTCAATAGATATATTGCTTTATAGAGGTTGACCTAATTATTCTTTATAGAGGGTGACCTAGTTATTCTTTATAGAGGGTAGCCTAATTATTCTTTATAGAGGGTGGCCTAATTGTTCTTTATAGAGGGTGGCCTAATTTTCTTTATAGAGGTTGACCTAATTATTCTTTATAGAGATTGACCTAATTATTCTTTAATGAGGGTGACCTAGTTATTCTTTATAGCGGGTGGCCTAATTATTCTTTATAGAGGTTGACCTAATTATTATTTATAGAGATTGACCTAATTATTCTTTAATGAGGGTGACCTAGTTATTCTTTATAGAGGGTGGCCTAATTATTCTTTATAGAGGGTGGCCTAATTATTCTTTATAGAGGGTGGCCTAATTATTCTTTATAGAGGGTGATTAGTTCTGAACATTTCCTCCTTGGGGCTCTCTTAATAAAGTTTAGAAATACCAATAAAATATCATGTATCAGTATCTGACACTGACGCTTGGGGGTCTGCATAAATGATCCTCAATATCAGGTGGGCAGTTCTAGCCCCAACATATTTCTTGTATATTTTTTAAGGACACTATGATACTATACTAGAGAATCTAGTGCAGGAATCTAGTGCACTAATGGTGAGAATCTAGTGCAGGAATGGTGAGAATCTAGTGCAGTAATGGTGAGAATCTAGTGCAGGAATGGTGAGAATCTAGTGCAGGAATGGTGAGAATCTAGTGCAGGAATGGTGAGAATCTAGTACAGGAATGGTGAGAATCTAGTGCAGGAATCTAGTGCAGTAATGATGAGAATCTAGTGCAGGAATCTAGTGCAGTAATGGTGAGAATCTAGTGCAGGAATGGTGATAATCTAGTACAGGAATGGTGAGAATCTAGGGCAGGAATCTAGTGCAGAATGGTGAGAATCTAGTGCAGGAATGGTGAGAATCTAGTACAGTAATGGTGAGAATCTAGTGCAGGAATGGTGAGAATCTAGTGCAGGAATGGTGAGAATCTAGTACAGTAATGGTGAGAATCTAGTGCAGGAATGGTGAGAATCTAGTGCAGTAATGGTGAGAATCTAGTGCAGGAATGGTGAGAATCTAGTGCAGTAATGGTGAGAATCTAGTGCAGGAATGGTGAGAATCTAGTGCAGTAATGGTGAGAATCTAGTGCAGGAATGGTGAGAATCTAGTGCAGGAATGGTGAGAATCTAGTGCAGGAATCTAGTGCAGTAATGGTGAGAATCTAGTGCAGGAATCTAGTACAGTAATGGTGAGAATCTAGTGCAGGAATGGTGAGAATCTAGTGCAGGAATCTAGTGCAGTAATGGTGAGAATCTAGTGCAGTAATGGTGAGAATCTAGTACAGGAATGGTGAGAATCTAGTACAGGAATGGTGAGAATCTAGTGCAGGAATGGTGAGAATCTAGTGCAGTAATGGTGAGAATCTAGTGCAGGAATGGTGAGAATCTAGGGCAGGAATCTAGTGCAGGAATGGTGAGAATCTAGTGCAGGAATGGTGAGAATCTAGTACAGTAATGGTGAGAATCTAGTGCAGGAATGGTGAGAATCTAGACAGTAATGGTGAGAATCTAGTGCAGGAATGGTGAGAATCTAGTACAGTAATGGTGAGAATCTAGTGCAGGAATGGTGAGAATCTAGTACAGTAATGGTGAGAATCTAGTGCAGGAATGGTGAGAATCTAGTGCAGGAATGGTGAGAATCTAGTACAGTAATGGTGATAATCTAGTGCAGGAATGGTGAGAATCTAGTGCAGGAATCTAGTGCAGTAATGGTGAGAATCTAGTGCAGGAATGGTGAGAATCTAGTACAGGAATGGTGAGAATCTAGTACAGGAATGGTGAGAATCTAGTGCAGGAATGGTGAGAATCTAGTGCAGTAATGGTGAGAATCTAGTGCAGGAATGGTGAGAATCTAGGGCAGGAATCTAGTGCAGGAATGGTGAGAATCTAGTGCAGGAATGGTGAGAATCTAGTACAGTAATGGTGAGAATCTAGTGCAGGAATGGTGAGAATCTAGTACAGTAATGGTGAGAATCTAGTGCAGGAATGGTGAGAATCTAGTACAGTAATGGTGAGAATCTAGTGCAGGAATGGTGAGAATCTAGTACAGTAATGGTGAGAATCTAGTGCAGGAATGGTGAGAATCTAGTGCAGGAATGGTGAGAATCTAGTACAGTAATGGTGATAATCTAGTGCAGGAATGGTGAGAATCTAGTGCAGGAATCTAGTGCAGGAATGGTGAGAATCTAGTGCAGGAATGGTGAGAATCTAGTGCAGGAATGGTGAGAATCTAGTGCAGGAATGGTGAGAATCTAGTGCAGGAATGGTGAGAATCTAGTGCAGGAATGGTGAGAATCTAGTGCAGTAATGGTGAGAATCTAGTGCAGGAATGGTGAGAATCTAGGGCAGGAATCTAGTGCAGGAATGGTGAGAATCTAGTGCAGGAATGGTGAGAATCTAGTACAGTAATGGTGAGAATCTAGTGCAGGAATGGTGAGAATCTAGTACAGTAATGGTGAGAATCTAGTGCAGGAATGGTGAGAATCTAGTACAGTAATGGTGAGAATCTAGTGCAGGAATGGTGAGAATCTAGTGCAGGAATGGTGAGAATCTAGTACAGTAATGGTGATAATCTAGTGCAGGAATGGTGAGAATCTAGTGCAGGAATCTAGTGCAGTAATGGTGAGAATCTAGTGCAGGAATGGTGAGAATCTAGTACAGGAATGGTGAGAATCTAGTACAGGAATGGTGAGAATCTAGTGCAGGAATGGTGAGAATCTAGTGCAGTAATGGTGAGAATCTAGTGCAGGAATGGTGAGAATCTAGGGCAGGAATCTAGTGCAGGAATGGTGAGAATCTAGTGCAGGAATGGTGAGAATCTAGTACAGTAACGGTGAGAATCTAGTGCAGGAATGGTGAGAATCTAGGGCAGGAATCTAGTGCAGGAATGGTGAGAATCTAGTGCAGGAATGGTGAGAATCTAGTACAGTAACGGTGAGAATCTAGTGCAGGAATGGTGAGAATCTAGTACAGTAATGGTGAGAATCTAGTGCAGGAATGGTGAGAATCTAGTACAGTAATGGTGAGAATCTAGTGCAGGAATGGTGAGAATCTAGTGCAGGAATGGTGAGAATCTAGTACAGTAATGGTGATAATCTAGTGCAGGAATGGTGAGAATCTAGTGCAGGAATCTAGTGCAGGAATGGTGAGAATCTAGTGCAGGAATGGTGAGAATCTAGTGCAGGAATGGTGAGAATCTAGTGCAGGAATGGTGAGAATCTAGTGCAGGAATGGTGAGAATCTAGTGCAGGAATGGTGAGAATCTAGTGCAGGAATGGTGAGAATCTAGTGCAGGAATGGTGAGAATCTAGTGCAGGAATGGTGAGAATCTAGTGCAGGAATGGTGAGAATCTAGTGCAGGAATGGTGAGAATCTAGTGCAGGAATGGTGAGAATCTAGGGCAGGAATGGTGAGAATCTAGTGCAGGAATGGTGAGAATCTAGTGCAGGAATGGTGAGAATCTAGTGCAGGAATGGTGAGAATCTAGTGCAGGAATGGTGAGAATCTAGTGCAGTAATGGTGAGAATCTAGTGCAGGAATGGTGAGAATCTAGTGCAGGAATGGTGAGAATCTAGTGCAGGAATGGTGAGAATCTAGTGCAGGAATGGTGAGAATCTAGTGCAGGAATGGTGAGAATCTAGTGCAGGAATCTAGTGCAGTAATGGTGAGAATCTAGTGCAGGAATCTAGTGCAGGAATGGTGAGAATCTAGTGCAGGAATCTAGTGCAGGAATGGTGAGAATCTAGTGTAGGAATGGTGATAATCTAGTGCAGGAATGGTGAGAATCTAGTGCAGGAATCTAGTGCAGTAATGGTGAGAATCTAGTGCAGGAATCTAGTGCAGGAATGGTGAGAATCTAGTGCAGGAATGGTGAGAATCTAGTGCAGGAATGGTGAGAATCTAGTGCAGGAATCTAGTGCAGGAATGGTGAGAATCTAGTGCAGGGATCTAGTGCAGGAATGGTGAGAATCTAGTGCAGGAATCTAGTGCAGGAATGGTGAGAATCTAGTGCAGGAATCTAGTGCAGGAATGGTGAGAATCTAGTGCAGGAATGGTGAGAATCTAGTGCAGGAATGGTGAGAATCTAGTGCAGGAATGGTGAGAATCTAGTGCAGGAATGGTGAGAATCTAGTGCAGGAATGGTGAGAATCTGCATGTAAGATAGTTTCCATATTATAAAACCCCAAAAAATACATTATTTTTTCGTGTCAAAACAGTGATGCCTTTAAATCTTTAAATGTCTTAGATTGCAGTTAGGCAATATATGATTAAACTAAATTGCAGTTAGGCAGTAAAGTCTTTTAAATTTCTTCAGGGGTGCATGTACCCTGCTTGTAGGCCAGGCTGGTAGGCAATCTGTAACCATTATTTAACTAGCTGGCGGCTCACCAACCGGCCATATCAGAACGAACCCCTGATGAGATTCGAACATTCGACCTCCCGCTCCGTAGGCGGACAGATGCCTTAACCACTAAGCCACGGAGACACATGATGTTCAACCACTAACAACACTCTAGTTCTCAGTAATATGTTTATAATGGCTGGCATTTTGTCATAAACCCTCCAGATTGTAATGTCTGATAGAAGGGATTCTGCAGGGACTGGTTTGATAATGTATTGATTGTAGCAGACTGTACACACATGCTGGACAGATGTATTCCCACCTGCACCAACTGAGAACCAGCTCTCATGATTAATGGGTTAAGACTGGAACCCTGCATTAATGTGATAATTGGGTTTATGGCTTGAAAATTGGCAAATAACTGTAAAATTTCTACTGAAATGCCTTTAAAGATAAGTCATCTTTTTAAAGATCTGGCAATATTTGAACTGTCATTTCTTCTGAGATAGCAGAAATATTCATGAGGCAATTAAAGGTTCATGTTAAAGGAGTTTGATGACATGATCGCTAATGCAGCTTGATTCATTATTATAATCACTTTGAAAATTCCCTGTGTGTGTCCCCACCTCACCCTGCTGAATTTATAATGACCATGGGGCAGGTTTCATGAAAGTGTCATCACTCAAGATATGCCATATAATTATCAGATGTATGTATTATCAGTACCGATATGGGCTATTGGATGGCTATTTTAAGATACCAATCTCACCTGACTTACGATACCAATTATTCCTGACTTACGATACCAATCTTACCTGACTTACGATACCAATCTTACCTGACTTATGATACCAATCTTACCTGACTTACGATACCTACCTGACTTATGATACCAATCTTACCTGACTTACGATACCAATCTTGCCTGACTTACGATACCAATCTTACCTGACTTATGATACCAATCTTACCTGACTTACGATACCAATCTTACCTGACTTATGATACCAATCTTACCTGACTTACGATACCAATCTTACCTGACTTATGATACCAATCTTACCTGACTTATGATACCAATCTTACCTGACTTATGATACCAATCTTACCTGACTTACGATACCTACCTGACTTACGATACCAATCTTACCTGACTTACGATACCAATCTTACCTGACTTACGATACCAATCTTACCTGACTTATGATACCAATCTTACCTGACTTACGATACCAATCATGCCCGACTTATGATACCAATCTTACCTGACTTACGATACCAATCATTCCCGAATTACGATACCAATCATGTCTGACTTATGCAAATTTATTTATGGCTCCTGGTGATTGCAGAGCCAGATTTGACAACATTAGTTTAATTACTCTCGAGACCTCATTCCTGATGTACTCAATCGTCACGAGGGAGAGAGAAGAGGGAGACCTCATTCCTGATGGACTCCATCACCATGAGGGAGAGAGAAGAAGGAGACCTCATTCCTGATGGACTCCATCGTCATGAGGGAGAGAGAAGAGGGAGACCTCATTCCTGATGGACTCCATCGTCATGAGAGAGAGAGAAGAGGCCTCATTCCTGATGGCAATGTGGATATAAGTGCCTTGCCTAAGGACACCACCACCTTCTTCATATATTGTTCTTATACACAAAGAACAAGTCTACCGTTGTTACAATAAATCATGGCTACGGTTGTTCAATTTTGCTCCCGTTGTAAAAAACTTATTTATGGACATAAATATGCGCAAGTTTTAACAATTTTACATTGGAATTGAATACAGCGATTGGGCAGGATTCGTAGTGTTAATATCCAACCATACAGGAAATATATTGGCGATAGCTTGAGGATGATACAGAAGGTATTTCATAGGGAGGTATTTTGTAAAGCCATCAGCCAAATAACAGACAAGGAGTCAAAATAACACACACATTTATTTGTTTATAGCATTATATCTACATGTTAGAATGGAAATACTATTTGTCTTCTTGCCATTGTTTATCGGCGAATATACCACTGTTTGTCATTATGATGTGAAGGAATTAACTGTAGGCCTGCAGTTAATTCCTACAAATCTGAACGACAAACAGTGGTTTATTTGCCGATAAACGACGACAAGACAAGTATTATTTCCTAAATAAACATATATTTCTTCTTGATGTCATTGATAGTAAAAGCTACACACATTTATTTCCAAATGAAAGCTGTTTCATCTGGAAAGGATAGGATAATACATGGTAGGAATTTATTGACCTTTGTTTCAGGAGCCATAACCTCAAAATGTAATAAACTGATAGTTTTCTCACAGATCCAATATTGCCTTATTAGCCATCTGCAGTCTGCTTGCAGAAAAGCAATTAGACAAACTTTCCTGGAAAAACAATATTGTGCTTTGGAGATGTGTGTGATAGAACTTTTGACAAAGAAAAAGGTGTCTGGAAAAATGCTGTGCTGTTGTGAAGTTAATAAATTTGAGCAACATTATGAAACCTGAGACAATATCAGTTTTCTTTGATTTCCCCGGAGGGTTCAGACTTACCTAGTCAGCTAATGGGTTTTATTTTACCTGGAAATTGTTTTTCATCATGATGAATAGTTGACTAATTGGATGGCGTATAATTATGATGTGAACAGAATTAATTTTAATCAACATCTTTTCAGATTTCTCTTTGTTTTTTTTTTATTAATCATTGCCTTATTACAGCAAAAACATAGTACCGTATTACTGAGCCTCTGTGGTGTGATGGATACTGTGTCCGCCTTGAAACCGAGAGCTTGTGAGTTTAAACCCTGCCAGAACCACGGTGGTTGTGTCCTTAGGCAAGACTTGCACCCTTATTGCCTCCTCTCTATCTCTCCCCTCTCTCCCCTCTATCTCTCTCCTCTCTCTGTCACCCTCTCTCCCCCTCTATCTCTCTCCTCTCTATCCTCTCCCCCCTCTATCTCTCTCCTCCCTTTCCCCCTCTCCCCTATCTCTCTCCTCTATCTCTCTCTCCCCCTCTCCTCTCTCTCCCCTCTCTATCTCTCTCCCCTCTATCTCCTCTCTATCTCTCTCCTCTATCATCTCTCTCCCCCCTCTATCTCTCTCCTCTATCTCTCTCCTCTATCTCTCTCCACTCTATCTCTAGCCTCTCTCTCCACCCTCTCTTCCCCCTCTCTCTCTCTCTCTCCACCCTCTCTTCCCCCCCTCTCTCTCTATCTCTCATGGCAGTGGATTTGTTTATGAATGAGGTCTCATGAGTGATTAAACTAACATAGTAAGCAATATTGTAAGACCTTGTTCTGTTTAAGAGAGAGCTTAAAAATAAATTGATATAAACAGTAAGCTGTTATCACAGGAGCTTGTAGCTGTGTCCTTAAGCAACCAAATGCCTTGTATATCTATCTGGCTTAAGATCCTACATTTGAGCTTATTTTATCCTCACCTTTGGGCATGCAATGAATGTCTATTGTTACAGTAAATATACAACACCAGTTTGTAGATGTCCAGTGAAGATTTAGTACATGTAATGAAAGACTATTGTACACAGTAAAGATAGGTCACCAGTTTGTGGTTGTCCAATGAAGATTTAGTACATGCTTCATAGACTATTGTACACAGTAAAGATAGGTCACCAGTTTGTAGATGTACAGTGAAGATTTAGTACATGCTTCATAGACTATTGTACACAGTAAAGATAGGTCACCAGTTTGTGGATGTCCAGCTAAGATTTGGTACATGCTTCATAGACTATTGTACACAGTAAAGATAGGTCACCAGTTTGTAGATGTCCAGTGAAGATTTAGTACATGTAATGAAAGACTATTGTACACAGTAAAGATAGGTCACCAGTTTGTGGATGTCCAGCTAAGATTTGGTACATGCTTCATAGACTATTGTACACAGTAAAGATAGGTCACCAGTTTGTAGATGTCCAGTGAATATTTAGTACATGTAATGAAAGACTATTGTACACAGTAAAGATAGGTCACCAGTTTGTGGATGTCCAGCTAAGATTTGGTACATGCTTCATAGACTATTGTACACAGTAAAGATAGGTCACCAGTTTGTGGTTGTCCAGCTAAGATTTGGTACATGCTTCATAGACTATTGTACACAGTAAAGATAGGTCACCAGTTTGTGGATGTCCAGCTAAGATTTGGTACATGCTTCATAGACTATTGTACACAGTAAAGATAGGTCACCAGTTTGTGGATGTCTAGCTAAGATTTGGTACATGCTTCATAGACTAGTGTACACAGTAAAGATAGGTCACCAGTTTGTGGATGTCTAGCTAAGATTTGGTACATGCTTCATAGACTAGTGTACACAGTAAAGATAAGAGCATGCACATTGATCAGCAACCAGTACTGTAGCAATTCAATAAACATTAATTATTCACCTGAATTCCAAGTGTCACTTTAAACTGACAGCCATGCTCCTATATGATCAACTCATTATTGTTTAATGGCTTTTCTATATTCCTCTTATCCAGGGGCAGGTCAAGGAATTGGAATTGGGGTGGAAAGAATTTGGGGGAGCATTTGCGTTTCGTGCATTCTTGTGCGTTTTCGGTGTGTGTTTTTGCGCCAAATAACAGAGAAATATATATAATAATGGCAATAGGTCACTATCGACTATAAATTACTATGCAGCAAGGATATAGATTCTAATAATACCTGTGTATTGTATACATGTAAATTGTTGGTTTTACATTGTAATTAACGAGCAAGAGAGGGATCGGCACAATGATCTGGTCTTAGCGATCTACCATTTGTTCCTGATCATTCTATGGCTGGTACAGGTGAAGTGTAATGAATTATAATAAATTCTCATGGTGTTAGGTTGACGTTCTTAGGTTGACTTTGTTAGGTTGACTTTCTTAGGTATACATAGTGGGTAGAAAGAAGTGCACATTAACTGGGAAAATTGAAAGTATATTTCTAATTAGCTTAACCCTTTCAACACCACAGGCCTCTAAATAGGCTTACAAAAAGTGTAGATCCAGATGAGCCGGCTCGTGACGAGCCGTCTCATCAGGATCTGCACTTTTTGCCAGTGATATGACTATTTTTAGACATAATTACCCATTTTGATAAATGAACTTGTCCAAATGTGATTTTCTGATTCATTTATTGGTTTATGAATATCATGGACCAGTCCATGTGAGTTACTTGGTGTTGAATGGGTTAATATAAGATTTAACTTTAGAGAGTTGTAAAATGTCTGGTTATCAGAATAGGAAAAACACTCATTGAGAGACCAAAAAACCACCTTCAAGAGGTGCTTCTATGAGGGAAAGGGTTAAAGCGGAAAAGGATCATTTCTACGGAACGTAATTCCATATTATATTGTTCTCTCTCTCATATATTTGCCACAGAAACTAAGTATGACAGGCTATTCAACAAACATTGAATAGGAAATTTGTTGACATAACAAATTTATATAAACAAGTTCTAAAATTTTGGGTGACACATCATGCATGAATAAAAGATGTACTATCAATGATGACAAAGGGCCTAGGTACACATTTACTGTTATTTCTCACCTGTTGCACATCAATGTTGACAAAGGGCCTAGGTACACATTTACTGTTATTTCTCACCCGTTGCACATCAATGTTGACAAAGGGCCTAGGTACACATTTACTGTTATTTCTCACCCATTGCACATCAATGTTGACAAAGGGCCTAGGTACACATTTACTGTTATTTCTCACCTGTTGCACATCAATGATGACAAAGGGCCTAGGTACACATTACACATTTACTGTTATTTCTCACCTGTTGCACATCAATGTTGACAAAGGGCCTAGGTACACATTTACTGTTATTTCTCACCCGTTGCACATCAATGTTGACAAAGGGCCTAGGTACACATTTACTGTTATTTCTCACCCATTGCACATCAATGTTGACAAAGGGCCTAGGTACACATTTACTGTTATTTCTCACCCATTGCACATCAATGTTGACAAAGGGCCTAGGTACACATTTACTGTTATTTCTCACCCGTTGCACATCAATGTTGACAAAGGGCCTAGGTACACATTTACTGTTATTTCTCACCTGTTGCACATCAATGTTGACAAAGGGCCTAGGTACACATTTACTGTTATTTCTCACCCATTGCACATCAATGTTGACAAAGGGCCTAGGTACACATTTACTGTTATTTCTCACCCATTGCACATCAATGTTGACAAAGGGCCTAGGTACACATTTACTGTTATTTCTCACCCGTTGCACATCAATGTTGACAAAGGGCCTAGGTACACATTTACTGTTATTTCTCACCTGTTGCACATCAATGTTGACAAAGGGCCTAGGTACACATTTACTGTTATTTCTCACCCGTTGCACATCAATGATGACAAAGGGCATACATATATATGTTATATTCGACCACGGAGGCGGACAGGGCATACATACACATTTACTGTTATTTCTCACCCGTTGCACCTGCACATTATTATTTTCCGAGTATTGTTAATTAACTTACATCTAAATGAGTTTACATCCCCTATATTGAGTTTACATCCCCTATAATGAGTTTACATCCCCTATAATGAGTTTACATCCCCTAATGAGTTTACATCCCCTATAATGAGTTTACATCCCCTATAATGAGTTTACATCCCCTATAATGAGTTTACATCCCCTATATAGTAGGATTACGTAATAAGCAAATTTCCTCCTGGGTTCTCATTTACCATTTCGCAAATTCATGTTTTCACTTTTGCGAGATGATCACATAAACCTCTGTTACTGTTGAAAATTAATTGCCCAAATTAGTTCGGTAGATTGTGTAATAGCAATACTTAGTAACTGTGCTTTCAAAGTAAAGTAATAACGGTTGTAAACAAACATTCGATACACTATTGCATTATAGGTAAGTCAGGTATAACCTATTAAACAATAAATCACAGTACCTGTAAGCTATCATATATTGCCTTAGCTATACAGTAGTGAAATATTCCAACGGTATTATTACTTTACTTTGAAAGCACAATATTTGTATGTGAAAACATGCAATAGTTTGTTTTTTTGCGATGTAATGTCGCTTTAAATAATGTTATATTTACCGGTATATTATGTTTGAAAAATGAAAAAAAACAACGGTGATGCTGTATGGGAGTGTCTGTTTTTTATGCTGGAAATTTTAATAAAACATGGTAAAAATTGCTGTTATGATTTATTACGGAGAGAGCCAAATGAAAAAAAGACGAACGTAGTCAAAATAGTTTATACAAATTTATTTTAGCTCGATTGCGAAACAAGTTATTACAACTTATATTAACCCTTTCAACCCCACAGGCCTCTAAATAGGCTTATGAAAAGTGTAGATCCAGATGAGCCGGCTCGTAACGAGCTGTCTCATCAGGATCTGCACTTTTTTGCCAGTAATAATTATTACTATTTTTAGATAAAATTACCCATTTTGATAAATGAACTGATCCAAATGTAATTTTGTTATTAATTTATTGGTCTAAAAATATCATGGACCAGTCCATGTCAGTTACTTGGGGTTGAAAGGGTTAATCACTCTCGAGACCTCATTCCTGATGGAATCCATCGCCACGAGGGAGAGAGAAGAGGCATGTGGAATTTGTCTATGTCTATGCCTTGCCTAAGGGCACAATCGTAATAGTGGGGCTCGAACTCCAGACCGTTCGCACCTGAGGCGAACGCGCATCCACTGCGCTATTACGACTTCCAAATAATAGTCAAAATAAGATTATATATTTACAAAGGTCAGGTATATTAAGAATGTTAAAAAGGATAGAATTCATTAACTGCAGAACTTGAGGTAATACTGTACACCATTCAGCTAACTATAGTACCCCTATGATATATGTACACCATCCAGCTAACTAGTACCCCTATAATATCTGTACACCATCCAACTAACTAGTACCCCTATGATATATGTACACCATCCAGCTAACTAGTACCCCTATAATATCTGTACACCATCCAGCTAACTAGTACCCCTATAATATCTGTACACCATCCAGCTAACTAGTACCCCTATAATATCTGTACACCATCCAGCTAACTAGTACCCCTATAATATATGTACACCATCCAGCTAACTATAGTACCCCTATGATATATGTACACCATCCAGCTAACTAGTACCCCTATAATATCTGTACACCATCCAGCTAACTAGTACCCCTATAATATCTGTACACCATCCAGCTAACTATAGTACCCCTATAATATCTGTACACCATCCAGCTAACTAGTACCCCTATAATATCTGTACACCATCCAGCTAACTAGTACCCCTATAATATCTGTACACCATCCAGCTAACTATAGTACCCCTATAATATCTGTACACCATCCAGCTAACTATAGTACCCCTATAATATATGTACACCATCCAGCTAACTAGTACCCCTATAATATCTGTACACCATCCAGCTAACTAGTACCCCTATAATATCTGTACACCATCCAGCTAACTAGTACCCCTATAATATCTGTACACCATCCACAACAACCCCAACACACACCAGCTAACTAGTACCCCTATAATATCTGTACACCATCCAGCTAACTAGTACCCCTATAATATCTGTACACCATCCAGCTAACTAGTACCCCTATAATATCTGTACACCATCCAGCTAACTAGTACCCCTATACTATCTGTACACCATCCAGCTAACTAGTACCCCTATGATATCTGTACACCATCCAGCTAACTATAGTACCCCTATAATATATGTACACCATCCAGCTAACTAGTACCCCTATAATATCTGTACACCATCCAGCTAACTAGTACCCCTATAATATATGTACACCATCCAGCTAACTAGTACCCCTATGATATCTGTACACCATCCAGCTAACTATAGTACCCCTATAATATCTGTACACCATCCAGATAACTAGTACCCCTATAATATATGTACACCATCCAGCTAACTAGTACCCCTATAATATCTGTACACCATCCAGCTAACTAGTACCCCTATAATATCTGTACACCATCCAACTAACTAGTACCCCTATAATATCTGTACACCATCCAGCTAACTAGTACCCCTATAATATATGTACACCATCCAGCTAACTAGTACCCCTATAATATATGTACACCATCCAGCTAACTAGTATCCCTATAATATCTGTACACCATCCAGCTAACTATAGTACCCCTATAATATCTGTACACCATCCAGCTAACTATAGTACCCCTATAATATATGTACACCATCCAGCTAACTATAGTACCCCTATAATATCTGTACACCATCCAGCTAACTATAGTACCCCTATAATATATGTACACCATCCAGCTAACTATAGTACCCCTATAATATCTGTACACCATCCAGCTAACTATAGTACCCCTATAATATCTGTACACCATCCAGCTAACTATAGTACCCCTATAATATATGTACACCATCCAGCTAACTATAGTACCCCTATAATATATGTACACCATCCAGCTAACTAGTACCCCTATAATATCTGTACACCATCCAGCTAACTATAGTACCCCTATAATATCTGTACACCATCCAGCTAACTAGTACCCCTATAATATCTGTACACCATCCAGCTAACTATAGTACCCCTATAATATCTGTACACCATCCAGCTAACTAGTACCCCTATAATATCTGTACACCATCCAGCTAACTATAGTACCCCTATAATATATGTACACCATCCAGCTAACTAGTACCCCTATAATATCTGTACACCATCCAGCTAACTATAGTACCCCTATAATATCTGTACACCATCCAGCTAACTAGTACCCCTATAATATCTGTACACCATCCAGCTAACTATAGTACCCCTATAATATCTGTACACCATCCAGCTAACTAGTACCCCTATAATATCTGTACACCATCCAGCTAACTATAGTACCCCTATAATATCTGTACACCATCCAGCTAACTAGTACCCCTATAATATCTGTACACCATCCAGCTAACTATAGTACCCCTATAATATCTGTACACCATCCAGCTAACTAGTACCCCTATAATATCTGTACACCATCCAGCTAACTATAGTACCCCTATAATATCTGTACACCATCCAGCTAACTAGTACCCCTATAATATCTGTACACCATCCAGCTAACTATAGTACCCCTATAATATATGTACACCATCCAGCTAACTAGTACCCCTATAATATATGTACACCATCAGCTAAATATGTACCCCTATAATATATGTACACCATCCAGCTAACTAGTACCCCTATAATATATGTACACCATCCAGCTAACTATAGTATCCCTATAATATCTGTACACCATCCAGCTAACTAGTACCCCTATAATATATGTACACCATCCAGCTAACTAGTACCCCTATAATATCTGTACACCATCCAGCTAACTAGTACCCCTATAATATCTGTACACCATCCAGCTAACTAGTACCCCTATAATATCTGTACACCATCCAGCTAACTATAGTACCCCTATACTATATGTACACCATCCAGCTAACTATAGTACCCCTATAATATCTGTACACCATCCAGCTAACTATAGTACCCCTATAATATATGTACACCATCCAGCTAACTATAGTACCCCTATAATATCTGTACACCATCCAGCTAACTAGTACCCCTATAATATCTGTACACCATCCAGCTAACTATAGTACCCCTATAATATCTGTACACCATCCAGCTAACTAGTACCCCTATAATATCTGTACATCATCCAGCTAACTGGGACCCCTATAATATCTGTACACCATCCAGCTAACTAGTACCCCTATAATATCTGTACACCATCCAGCTAACTATAGTACCCCTATAATATCTGTACACCATCCAGCTAACTAGTATCCCTATAATATCTGTACACCATCCAGCTAACTATAGTACCCCTATAATATCTGTACACCATCCAGCTAACTAGTACCCCTATAATATATGTACACCATCCAGCTAACTATAGTACCCCTATAATATCTGTACACCATCCAGCTAACTAGTACCCCTATAATATCTGTACACCATCCAGCTAACTGGGACCCCTATAATATCTGTACACCATCCAGCTAACTAGTACCCCTATAATATATGTACACCATCCAGCTAACTATAGTACCCCTATAATATCTGTACACCATCCAGCTAACTAGTATCCCTATAATATCTGAGAATAATTTCAATATTTGAGAAATACCATTTACTGATATTGTGTGTGTCCCATGTGTTGTACATTTATTGACGGAATTCATTGTAACAGCTTATACAAGCCTTTCTGGTTGTGTCTGCCACATATGCTCTGTCCCATGAGAAAACTAACTCCTGCAATATCGCTTTGTCTTTCTAACCGAATGCCTCAGTTGTTCCTGGAAACATGGATTATACAAACAGTTTAGGATTATATTCTAATGACAATTATATTTACGTGCAAATGAGCAATATTTGGAGTCCGGATGTTTAATTACGGTGAAAGTTTCTTTAAATAACGTTGGTTATTTGCTATTGTTTGGTAGCATGTTTGTTTAATTGCAGAATATCAGGTAACGCTTAGTTCAACATTTTCGTTATTTCGATAAATAAAACAATATTTAGATCATTTACAGTCAAACCTGTCTTAAGCAGCCAGCCAAGGGAACCACAGAAAATAGCTGCTTAGCACAGGTGGCTGTGTCATAGAGGTCAAATGTATAATAAAACAACATATTGGGAATCTGAAAACTGGCTACTTAATACAGGTTGACTGCTTAATAGAGGTGACCACTAACACAGGTTTGACTGTATATATAATACAGGTTGGCTGCTTAATAGAGGTGACCACTAACACAGGTTTGACTGTATATATAATACATGTTGGCTGCTTAATAGAGGTGACCACTAACACAGGTTTGACTGTATATATAATACACGGTGTCTACTTAATAGAGGTGACCACTAACACAGGTTTGACTGTATATATAATACATGTTGGCTGCTTAATAGAGGTGACCACTAACACAGGTTTGACTGTATATATAATACATGTTGGCTGCTTAATAGAGGTGACCACTAACACAGGTTTGACTGTATATATAATACACGGTGTCTACTTAATAGAGGTGACCACTAACACAGGTTTGACTGTATATATAATACATGTTAGCTGTTTAATAGAGGTGACCACTAACACAGGTTTGACTGTATATATAATACATGTTGGCTGCTTAATAGAGGTGACCACTAACACAGGTTTGACTGTATATATAATACATGTTGGCTGCTTAATAGAGGTGACCACTAACACAGGTTTGACTGTATATATAATACATGTTGGCTGCTTAATAGAGGTGACCACTAACACAGGTTTGACTGTATATATAATACATGTTGGCTGCTTAATAGAGGTGACCACTAACACAGGTTTGACTGTATATATAATACATGTTGGCTGTTTAATAGAGGTGACCACTAACACAGGTTTGACTGTATATATAATACATGTTGGCTGTTTAATAGAGGTGACCACTAACTAACACAGGTTTGACTGTATATATAATACATGTTGGCTGTTTAATAGAGGTGACCACTAACACAGGTTTGACTGTATAGCTTGTGTATTATTTTATGCTTTTCAATGAAATATAGAAACTTATCAGTGAAATAAAATGTGTCATTCCACTGGTTGAAAGCAACCGCTGGTTGAAAGCAACCGCTGGTTGAAAGCAGTGGAATGACACATCTTATATCTCACTGCTTGGCCCCTGTATGTGGTACCTAGCTGCGACTCGTTGAAATTCTGTCAATGCAAACGTTTTTGGTCTCAAGCTGTCAGTGACGTCACTTGAAATGACGTCATTTATGGTCATCTATGGATACCATGCTCTAGCGCCATTTTATATCATAAAAACACTTTTCAGCCTTAAAATAAAATGACTATTTGTTTGTTTAGGTTAACCCTTTCAACACCACAGACCTCTAAATAGGCTTATAAAAAGTGTAGATCCAGATGAGCCGGCTCGTGACGAGCCGTCTCATCAGGATCTGCACTTTTTGCCAGTGATATGACTATTTTTAGACATAATTACCCATTTTGATAAATGAACTTGTCCAAATGTGATTTTCTGATTCATTTATTGGTTTATGAATATCATGGACCAGTCCATGTGAGTTACTTGGTGTTGAATGGGTTAATGATCGAATAATATTTCACTCATGAAAGGTAAGAAAGCTATTATTATCATCCCTGCCGACGAGAGTGCTTAATATAAGTTGCATACGCTTGTTTCGCAATCTTCTAAAATAAATAAAGTTTATACTTTATGTATATACCTAATGCCAAATGTATTGACTGAAAAGTCGTTACGATGATACACGAAATTCGATTGAAACAACTACCTCGCTAGTCCAGTTAGATGTTCCAGTGTATCATCTGGTCACATAGGATAGTTTTTATTGTAACTACCTGGCTAGTCCAGTTAGATGTTCCAGTGTATCTGATCACAGAGGAGAGTTTTATTGTAACTACCTGGCTAGTACAGTTAGATGTTCCAGTCTGGTCACAGAGGAGAGTTTTATTGTAACTACCTGGCTAGTCCAGTGTGATGTTCCAGTGTATCATCTGGTCACAGAGGAGAGTTTTATTGTAACTACCTGGCTAGTACAGTTAGATGTTCCAGTCTGGTTACAGAGGAGAGTTTTATTGTAACTACCTGGCTCAGTTAGATGTTCCAGTGTATCATCTGGGCACAGAGGAGAGTTTTATTGTAACAGATTGTGCATCATGTGTAGTATAATTTTATATATCGGATGATGGCCTGCTGAAAATTTACATGTTCAAGATACTGGAGTATAACCCCCTCCCTCCCTCCCTCCCTCCCTGGAAAACAGGTGGTGCAGTTTTTCCACTTGCTATGCCCCTGGCTGCAGCTGCTGCACTATCTATACTGATTTCTATATCTCTGCATGGATAGTGGAATACTTACTTTGTAAGCCAATAAGATCATAATACACTTTCATAGCTTGAGAATTGCACCAGCATGTGCTGATGGCCAATCAGAGAACAGTGTTCTGGCAGGTGCCTGCTGTTAATTTTGTTTCCAGTAGGTGAATGCCAATCAGTCTGCCTGTATATACATATCGAATATATTATGATATGGGTGTTCTAGAGAAAGCGCTAAGAAAAAAGGATTTGAGCACATATTTCATTTTGAATTCCTTTTTAAATTACAATTAATGTGTTATTAAGACATATTTTTATTATTATTCCCAATTAGTTTTAACAATATTTATTTCATTAGTTTATAAAAATTTATCTTAGCTTGATTCTAACAACTTATATTAATCACTCTAAAGACCTCATTCCTGATGAAATCCATCGCTGAGAGAGAGACAGACAGAGAGACAGAGAGAGAGAGAGAGAGAGAAAAGAAGAGGCAATGTGGAATTTAAATGCATTGCGTAACGGCACAATCATAACGGCTACAGCGGAGCTCAAACTCCGGGCCTGGAAGCGACACGCTACCACTGCACTATCACGACTTCCAATAAAACATTATAATATGTACATACATTTAGGATTGAGGAGAAAGCAACCTGCTTGTATTGTTACCTCTTTCCTATGTACATACATGTAGGATTGAGGAGAAAGCAACCTGCTTGTATGGTTACCTCTTTCCTATGTACATACATGTAGGATTGAGGAGAAAGCAACCTGCTTGTATGGTTACCTCTTTCCTATGTACATACATGTAGGATTGAGGAGAAAGCAACCTGCTTGTATGGTTACCTCTTTCCTATGTACATACATGTAGGATTGAGGAGAAAGCAACCTGCTTGTATGGTTACCTCTTTCCTATGTACATACATGTAGGATTGAGGAGAAAGCAACCTGCTTGTATGGTTACCTCTTTCCTATGTACATACATGTAGGATTGAGGAGAAAGCAACCTGCTTGTATGGTTACCTCTTTCCAATTATGAAAGCATAATCATTATTTTGATGCACATTACACAGCAATCCTAGTTTTGAGACCATTTGAATGGAATCTAGTAGTAACAGATGGTTATCAGAGAACATAATTGTTCTGTCAGTGTTTTGACCAAAACTTGATTTGTGTGTATTGCATCTGGTGGCCTTCTGTCTTCTGACCTGTGAGTGCTACCAGTCTGGTGGCCTTCTGTATTCTGAACTGTGAGTGTTACCAGTCTGGTGGCTTTCTGTCTTCTGATCTGTGAGTGCTACCAGTCTGGTGGCCTTCTGTCTTCTGATCTGGGAGTGCAACCAGTCTGGTGGCCTTCTGTATTCTGATCTGTGAGTGCTACCAGTCTGGTGGCCTTCTGTATTCTGATCTGTGAGTGCTACCAGTCTGGTGGCCTTCTGTCTTCTGATCTGTGAGTGCTACCAGTCTGGTGGCCTTCTGTATTCTGATCTGTGAGTGTTACCAGTTTGGTGGCCTTCTGTCTTCTGATCTGTGAGTGTTACCAGTCTGGTGGCTTTCTGTCTTCTGATCTGTGAGTGTTACCAGTCTGGTGGCCTTCTGTCTTCTGATATGTGAATGTTACCAGTTGGTTGGTCTTCTGTCTTCTGATCTGTGAGTGCTACCAGTTGGTTAGCCATTAACCCTTATTGTTCTGGAAACGAATATGCAACAGTCAAACATGTGTTAAGCTGGAAACGAGTATACTGTCAAACCTGTGTTAAGCAGCCAGCCAAGGGAATCACAGAAAGTGGCTGCTTAGCACAGGTGGCTGCAGAGGTCAAATGTATAATAAAACAACATATTGAGAATCTGGAAACTTGCTGCTTAGTACAGGTTGGCTGCTTAATAGAGATAGCCACTAGCACAGGTTTGACTATATTTGTTTCATGCAAACAGGATAGAGCCAGATCAGACAGCACAGAACGTGCACAGAACCTGCCATCTGATCAGACTCTATATTGTTTGCTATTTAGATAGTGGAGCTAAAACACTTGGCGTTACGCCATGGCTGATTGGGAACTATGTTGTTCACACATTCCTTCCAATCTATTCATCATTTTCAGGGTTAAGCAGTCACATTGTAGTAAACAGCCATTTACCAGCCACCCAGACTAGCAATTATGTTTAACCTGTATTATGTGGCCACCTGTGCTAAGCAGCTACTATTTGTCACTCACTTGTTTGTTTTTACGTTTATTTATAGTCGCTACCAGTTGCCCATATGAGCGACACCTCCTGAAGAGATTAGTCATTTTAGATTTTGGAGGATAGTGCAATGATACAGACAGAGACACATTCCAGAGTCTCCTCTGGTTCTTTTACGTGCACGGTGTAAAGCACCGACACGAGACCTTGGTTTAACGTCCCATCTGAAAGACTGTTAATTTTATTAGGGTCAGACGGGGGGGATCGAACCTGCGATCCCTGGAATACCAGTCCAGCATGTTACCACTGGGCTATAGATCCATCTGTGAACTCACTCACTCACTTGTGTTGTTGATTTACCCTCTAATCCCAACTAAAGTTGTTGCTCCGTCTAATCAAGCTCTATGCTGATTGCTATTCGGATAATTGAGCTAAAAATGTATAGTGCGACATGAAAATGAATAGTTCTTAAGATCTATTTATGTAAAATTCAATTTTTAAATGTATTTAATAAAACTATTAAATTATTCAATAATAGTACTACAGTCAAACCTGTCTTAAGCAGCCAGCCAAGGGAATCACAGAAAGTGGCTGCTCAGCACAGGTGGCTGCTTAATAGAGGTAAACTATATAATAAAACAACATATTGGGAATCTGGAAACTGGCTGCTTAATACAGGTGACCACTAACACAGGTTTGACTGTATTTTGTATTATTTGTATTTGTATTATTTGTATATACATGTGTAGCCAGGCGTGGTACATGTCAAACATCTGGTTGACACACACACATCTGGTTGACACACACACATCTGGTTGACACACACACATCTGGTTGACACACACACACATCTGGTTGACACACACACATCTGGTTGACACACACACATCTGGTTGACACACACACACATCTGGTTGACACACACACATCTGGTTGACACACACACATCTGGTTGACACACACACATCTGGTTGACACACACACATCTGGTTGACACACACACATCTGGTTGACACACACACATCTGGTTGACACACACACATCTGGTTGACACACACACACATCTGGTTGACACACACACATCTGGTTGACACACACACATCTGGTTGACACACACACACATCTGGTTGACACACACACATCTGGTTGACACACACACATCTGGTTGACACACACACATCTGGTTGACACACACACATCTGGTTGACACACACACATCTGGTTGACACACACACATCTGGTTGACACACACACACACATCTGGTTGACACACACACATCTGGTTGACACACACACACATCTGGTTGACACACACACACATCTGTTGACACACACACACACATCTGGTTGACACACACACACATCTGGTTGACACACACACACATCCGGTTGACACACACACACACACTAACCATCCAGCACTCATTTGACCCTCTTTTATGTGCCTGACATAACCTCTGGGAATTCTGTAACATGGTACCCATCTGCTACTGATATCTTTTTCCAGAGGGAACCAGTAAGTCATTGATTAATCCAATGACAACAAATACTCCTGTGTCTAATCTTCCACATGTCAATTTTCCCATTCCCCAGCCTCAAAATACTGCTGGCTGTATTAAAATTTAATGGCTAAAAATGTGAAAATCTATTAAATAAATAATAATACCAACCATTTAATTGTTTTTCGGTATTGATTTTTTTTGCCTTAATGGTCCTTGGGGTCTGTTATTTTGTGTGAACATAAATGTTTAGATGAAACTTAACCCTTTCAACACCACAGGCCTCTAAATAGGCTTACAAAAAAGTATAGATCCAGATGAGCCGGCTCATGACGAACCATTTCATCAGGATCTGCACTTTTTGCTAGTAATAATTATTACTATTTTTAGATAAAATTACCCATTTTGATAAATGAACTGGTCCAAAGGTAATTTTCTTATTAATTTATTGGTCTAAACATATCATGTACCAGTCCATGTCAGTTACTTGGTGTTGAATGGGTTAAACTGGTATTAGAACAAAAAATAGCATCCAGTTTTATATACAGTATATTTAACCCTTTGCATACTGAGTAAATAAAATCACGTCTAATCAGGATCTATGTTATTTGCTATTCAGCCAAGTGTTTTAGCTCCACTATCTGAATAGCAAACAGCATAGAGTCTAATTAGACGGCATGTTCTGTGCCACCTGATCTGGCTCTATGCTGTTTGCAAAAGTGATTTTATCTGCCGCTAGCATGTAAAGGGTTAATCAACTAGCTATTTATCATTGCTGTCAGCATCTTTTGAGTATTATGGACATAAAATTAGTGAGTGGAAACTTTAAAAAACCAAAGGAAAAGTTGCTTGTAGTGAGTGTGGAAGATAACAACACAACTAGCATGTTAGCCCTTAACCCTTTCCTTAATAGAGGTTAGGTTAATATACTATTATATCGCCATGCATACGACAGCCATTTAGCTATCATGCAGTGGATAAGTAGTTGCCATATCTATCCCACCTCCATAGATATTACTGGGACTACATGAGATTTAGGTTAATATACTATTATATCTCCATACAAACGACTGCCATTTAGCTATCATGCAGTGGATAAGTAGTCGCCATATCTATCCCACCTCCATAGATATTACTGGGACTACATAGAGATTTAGGTTAATATACTATTATATTTCCATACAAATGACAGCCATTTAGCTATCATGCAGTGGATAAGTAGTAGCCATATCTATCCCACCTCCATAGATATTACTGGGACTACATAGAGATTTAGGTTAATATACTATTATATCTCCATACAAACGACAGCCATTTAGCTATCATGCAGTGGATAAGTAGTTGCCATATCTATCCACCTCCATAGATATTACTGGGACTACATAGAGATTTAGGTTAATATACTATTATATCTCCATACAAACGACAGCCATTTAGCTATCATGCAGTGGATAAGTAGTCGCCATATCTATCCCACCTCCATAGATATTACTGGGACTACATAGAGATTTAGGTTAATATACTATTATATCTCCATACAAACGACAGCCATTTAGTTATCATGCAGTGGATAAGTAGTCGCCATATTTATCCCACCTCCATAGATATTACTGGGACTACATAGAGATTTAGGTTAATATACTATTATATCTCCATACAAACGACAGCCATTTAGCTATCATGCAGTGGATAAGTAGTCGCCATATCTATCCCACCTCCATAGATATTACTGGGACTACATGAGATTTAGGTTAATATACTATTATATCTCCATACAAACGACAGCCATTTAGCTATCATGCAGTGGATAAGTAGTTGCCATATCTATCCACCTCCATAGATATTACTGGGACTACATAGAGATTTAGGTTAATATACTATTATATCTCCATACAAACGACAGCCATTTAGCTATCATGCAGTGGATAAGTAGTTGCCATATCTATCCACCTCCATAGATATTACTGGGACTACATAGAGATTTAGGTTAATATACTATTATATCTCCATACAAACGACAGCCATTTAGCTATCATGCAGTGGATAAGTAGTTGCCATATCTATCTCACCTCCATAGATATTACTGGGACTACATGAGATTTAGGTTAATATACTATTATATCTCCATACAAACGACAGCCATTTAGCTATCATACAGTGGATAAGTAGTTGCCATATCTATCTCACCGCCATAGATATTACTGGGACTACATGAGATTTAGGTTAATATACTATTATATCTCCATACAAACGACAGCCATTTAGCTATCATACAGTGGATAAGTAGTCGCCATATCTATCCCACCTCCATAGATATTACTGGGACTACATGAGATTTAGGTTAATATACTATTATATCCATACAAACGACAGCCATTTAGCTATCATGCAGTGGATAAGTAGTCGCCATATCTATCCCACCTCCATAGATATTACTGGGACTACATGAGATTTAGGTTAATATACTATTATATCTCCATACAAACAACAGCCATTTAGTTATCATGCAGTGGATAAGTAGTCACCATATCTATCCCACCTCCATAGATATTACTGGGACTACATAGAGATTTAGGTTAATATACTATTATATCTCCATACAAACGACAGCCATTTAGCTATCATGCAGTGGATAAGTAGTCGCCATATCTATCCCACCTCCATAGATATTACTGGGACTACATGAGATTTAGGTTAATATACTATTATATCTCCATACAAACGACAGCCATTTAGCTATCATGCAGTGGATAAGTAGTTGCCATATCTATCCACCTCCATAGATATTACTGGGACTACATAGAGATTTAGGTTAATATACTATTATATCTCCATACAAACGACAGCCATTTAGCTATCATGCAGTGGATAAGTAGTTGCCATATCTATCCACCTCCATAGATATTACTGGGACTACATAGAGATTTAGGTTAATATACTATTATATCTCCATACAAACGACAGCCATTTAGCTATCATGCAGTGGATAAGTAGTTGCCATATCTATCTCACCTCCATAGATATTACTGGGACTACATGAGATTTAGGTTAATATACTATTATTTCTCCATACAAACGACAGCCATTTAGCTATCATACAGTGGATAAGTAGTTGCCATATCTATCTCACCGCCATAGATATTACTGGGACTACATGAGATTTAGGTTAATATACTATTATATCTCCATACAAACGACAGCCATTTAGCTATCATACAGTGGATAAGTAGTCGCCATATCTATCCCACCTCCATAGATATTACTGGGACTACATGAGATTTAGGTTAATATACTATTATATCTCCATACAAACGACAGCCATTTAGCTATCATACAGTGGATAAGTAGTTGCCATATCTATTCCACCTCCATAGATATTACTGGGACTACATGAGATTATGGCCTTTATTATGAACATTGGTTTGGCTACTACATTGTCAATGTATGTTGTATTGGTCATGGTGTCAATAGGTGCTTCTATGGGGGAATGGGCTAACCTGCCAACTAAAGTCACATATTAATGTGTACTAGATTATAACATTTAGCAGTATATGTTTCTTAAAGTTTCAAGTTTATCAATTAGAAACAACCTTGGGTACCAAAGTTACTCCAGAAACAATGACAACAGTAAAGAACAATGACAACAGTAAAAATGACAACAGTAAAGAACAATGACAACAGTAAAGAACAATGACAACAGCCTATCATATAACAAATAAAGAGAACAATGACAACAGTCTATCATACATGTAAATAAAGAACAATGACAACAGTCATTATTGACAATACTGGTGGTCTTTATTGAAAGGTGGTCTTTATTGAAAGGTGGTCTTTAATGAAAGGTGGTCTTTATCCAAAAGTGGTCTTTAATGAAAGGTGGTCTTTATCCAAAAGTGGTCTTTAATGACAGGTGGTCTTTATCCAAAAGTGGTCTTTAATGAAAGGTGGTCTTTATCCAAAAGTGGTCTTTAATGAAAGGTGGTCTTTATCCAAAGGTGGTCTTTAATGAAAGGTGGTCTTTATCCAAAAGTGGTCTTTATTGAAAGGTGGTCTTTATTGAAAGGTGGTCTTTAATGAAAGGTGGTCTTTATCCAAAAGTGGTCTTTAATGAAAGGTGGTCTTTATCCAAAGGTGGTCTTTAATGAAAGGTGGTCTTTATCCAAAAGTGGTCTTTAATGAAAGGTGGTCTTTATCCAAAAGTGGTCTTTAATGACAGGTGGTCTTTATCCAAAAGTGGTCTTTAATGAAAGGTGGTCTTTATCCAAAAGTGGTCTTTATCCAAAAGTGGTCTTTATCCAAAGGTGATCTTTAATGAAAGGTGGTCTTTATCCAAAGGTGGTCTTTAATGAAAGGTGGTCTTTATTGAAAGGTGGTCATTATCCAAAGGTGGTCTTTAATGAAAGGTGGTCTTTATCCAAAAGTGGTCTTTAATGAAAGGTGGTCTTTATCCAAAGGTGGTCTTTAATGAAAGGTGGTCTTTATCCAATTGTGGTCTTTAATGAAAGGTGGTCTTTATCCAAAGGTGGTCTTTATCCAAAAGTGGTCTATATCCAAAGGTGGTCTTTAATGAAAGGTGGTCTGGTGGTCTTTAATGAAAGGTGGTCTTTAATGAATGAAAGGTGGTCTTTAATGAAAGGTGGTCTTTATCCAAAGGTGATCGGTAACATAGATTGTAGTAACTGTTGTAGTAGTTAATATGTTTGTTATTTTCGCACCTTGATAACAAAACAAAACGGTAAAAAGGACAATTTCTTTAATATGTTTGAAGACAGATTGACTTGAACGTTATTGATCTTTAACGCGCAGCCAGCAGATAGCATGGAAATAATAGGCGATTTAATAGCAAAATGCTGGTTAAGTTAATTTGAATGTTGGTAAGGGATGTAGCAACAAAGGCAAGACCGATTGTCACTCTATTGTTGTTTCTGCTGTAATTTTCCGTTCAATTGACACCGGCTCCTGTTTTATGTATTCCCTCAAAGCCAGAAACCGTGGAGATGCGGGTTTTATTAGGGAGAGTGAATATAATTGGAACAGATTTAGATCACACAGATTAAAGACTTGGCTATTTTCGTTTGGTTTAAAACTGAAATAATACCACATTCAAAGACAGTTTTGTTTATGAAGACAAAGTTGATAAATGTTTCAATGTATAAAAGTGTGTTTATTTTCTTGGAGTTCTTGAAATAATATTTCTGCATCTGTGTAGTTTTTCTAAGAATTCTATTAGAACAGAACTGCTTGTTCCGTAATAAGTTTAAGTTTTAATATAATTTGCAGACAGAATTGGTTTTTAATCTTTTATCCTTAGACGTTTATTAAGTTACAGAATACTCAGTAAATATTGATACTTGTATTGGTCCGTCCGTCCGTGTGTGATATAATACTATATATACTACGACACTATATCAACTATTTTCTGGCAACAACGAGGAACTACTTTCAGTCGAAGACAAAGAACTACTTTCAGTCGAAGACAAAGAACTACTTTCAGTCGAAGACAAAGAACTACTTTCAGGCGGATAAAAGGACAAAAACCAGTCCTTATCAGTATTATCTCATTAATGAAATTACTTTAACTCAAAAAATCATTTTCTGTAATTCAGATGTATGAAGTTGTACTGTTAAAGTTGTACACGTGTGTGTTTAAAGCCTAACACAGGCTGATGAGGCTGTTTGTTAGTGATTTATATATAGTGTAAAGGAATATATCGTCATGAAAGGATACATATTGCCATCAGGTACACAATTTAATAGGGCAACAGTTGGTATAAAATATTACATTCAAGCATAGTTTGTAAATAAAATAAGCACTCCCTTAACCCTTTCAACACCAAGTAACTGACATGGACTGGTCCATGATATTTTTAGACCAATAAATTAATAACAAAATTACATTTGGATCAGTTCATTTATCATAATGGGTAAATTTTTTTCTAAAAATAGTTATATTACTTGAAAAAAGTGCAGATCCTGATGAGACGGCTCATCACGAGCCGGCTCATCGGGATCTACACTTTTTTGTAAGCCAATTTAGAGGTCTGTGGTGTTGAAAGGGTTAAAACAATAAATAATGACCAGGATATTTGTTTGGTTCAGTGTATGAACAAATTATATTTCATTGAATGAACATTGAAAGCATTATTATCATGTATGTATGTATGTTCCATTAATGTCAAACCCCTTGCGGGGGACCTAGACATGTTTTCCTGGGCATGCTTATCCGACCATAGCGGTTAACCAGTACTAAGCAATGTGTGTGAGGTGCCTTGCTCAATGACACTACATATGTGGTCTGACTGAGTATCGAACCCGGGACCGTTCGATTCCAAATCCGACGCTCTACCACTGGATCACGGACGCCACACATCATGTGGCGCAAGCCTAATAATAGACTGCTCATTGGCTTCTCACCAATGCAACCCGGGTTCGATCCTCGAACCGGGAAGTATGTGAGATTGTACAGTCGCCAGATCGGACAAGTGGGTTTTCACCGGGTACTCCGGCTTCCCCCCACACGTATGACCACATTTACGCTTTCATCCGCGCCAACGAGATTGATTAATATAAGTTGTTAAAACTTGCTTCGCAATCGTTGTAAAATAAATAAAGTTTAAACTAAATAATAATAGCTTTCTATATTCATATGTGAAATATTATTTGATCATTCACTTAAACAAACAACAATATTGTTAATCTAGGCCGAAACGTGTTTTCATGATAGAAAATGATGCAACCATGTGCTAAATGGTGCTAGAAAATGATGCCACCATGTGCTAAATGGTGCTAGAAAATGATGCCACCATGTGCTAAATGGTGCTAGAAAATGATGCCACCATGTGCTAAATGGTGCTAGAAAATGATGCCACCATGTGCTAAATGGTGCTAGAAAATGATGCCACCATGTGCTAAATGGTGCTAGAAAATGATGCCACCATGTGCTAAATGGTGCTAGAAAATGATGCCACCATGTGCTAAATGGTGCTAGAAAATGATGCCACCATGTGCTAAATGGTGCTAGAAAATGATGCCACCATGTGCTAAATGGTGCTAGAAAATGATGCCACCATGTGCTAAATGGTGCTAGAAAATGATGCCACCATGTGCTAAATGGTGCTAGAAAATGATGCCACCATGTGCTAAATGGCACTAAAACGGTAGGCCGGTGGTTCTACCTGTATGCCCGTCCGTGCCTGAAATACTGCTCTGAGAGGCACCCGGTGTCTTGCTCCACCAATAATAGCGAGATAGTCGCCATATGACCGTAGCTGTTGTATAACAAACTTCTCATTTGTATGCCTTAAGCCTTTCCCTTGTATACCGTCAATTTCTCCCTTGTGGAACATACACAACATACCCCCCTCCCTAGATCCCTAGCATTGTATGTCTTAAGCCTTTCTCTTGTATACCGTCAATTTCTCCCTTGTGGAACATATGAAACATACCCTCCACACAGACACTGGGTCTGGACAAATTGTTTCCGGTTCAAAACCCTTTCTTTTTTTTAAGAACACTATGATACACTATATAGACATGCCACTATACATACCATTGTTTAGACCATATCCAAGCAAGTTGACACCCTGTCACTATCAAAGCCATATACTGTCAATGTCAATGAAGGGGTACACTAGGTTAGTAACATCAGCCCCGGGCAGCAAAGCTGGCCTGGCTGCCGCAGTTGGCCCATCCTAGGGTGGTCCAGGGGCATGTTTGGCCCCGGAAAGTTTTGAAAAACTGATTACCAAATTGTAAATGTCCTGGTACAATGTCCTGGTAAACTGTCCTGGTACCTGTGGTGAAAAATGAGGATAAGTGCTTGTTGCAAAGATTTTATAGGGAATTAATGAGATGAAAAATCATCTTTCAGATAGATAACTCTGATATAGGCCCACAAGTCTCCATGCCACTAAATAATATGTTCTGTATTGTACTTTCAGTGTGTTCTGTATTGTACTCTCAGTGTGTTCTGTATTGTACTCTCAGTGTGTTATGTATTGTACTTGCTGTATGTTCTGTATTGTACTCTCAGTGTGTTCTGTATTGTACTCTCAGTGTGTTCTGTATTGTACTCTCAGTGTGTTCTGTATTGTACTCTCAGTGTGTTCTGTATTGTACTCTCAGTGTGTTCTGTATTGTACTTTCAGTGTGTTCTGTATTGTACTTTCAATGTGTTCTGTATCATACTCTCAGTGTGTTCTGTATTGTACTTTCAGTGTGTTCTGTATTGTACTTTCAGTGTGTTCTGTATTGTACTTTCAATGTGTTCTGTATCATACTCTCAGTGTGTTCTGTATTGTACTTTCAGTGTGTTCTGTATTGTACTTTCAGTGTGTTCTGTATTGTACTTTCAATGTGTTCTGTATCATACTCTCAGTGTGTTCTGTATTGTACTTTCAGTGTGTTCTGTATTGTACTTTCAGTGTGTTCTGTATTGTACTTTCAATGTGTTCTGTATCATACTCTCAGTGTGTTCTGTATTGTACTTTCAGTGTGTTCTGTATTGTACTTTCAGTGTGTTCTGTATTGTACTTTCAATGTGTTCTGTATCATACTCTCAGTGTGTTCTGTATTGTACTTTCAGTGTGTTCTGTATTGTACTTTCAGTGTGTTCTGTATTGTACTTTCAATGTGTTCTGTATCATACTCTCAGTGTGTTCTGTATTGTACTTTCAGTGTGTTCTGTATTGTACTTTCAGTGTGTTCTGTATTGTACTTCCAGTGTGTTCTGTATTGTACTTCCAGTGTGTTCTGTATTGTACTTGCTGTATGTTCTGTATTGTACTTTCAGTGTGTTCTGTATTGTACTCTCAGTGTGTTCTGTATTGTACTTTCAGTGTGTTCTGTATTGTACTTTCAGTGTGTTCTGTATTGTACTTTCAGTGTGTTCTGTATTGTACTTCCAGTGTGTTCTGTATTGTACTTTCAGTGTGTTCTGTATTGTACTCTCAGTATGTTCTGTATTGTACTCTCAGTGTGTTCTGTATTGTACTTCCAGTGTGTTCTGTATTGTACTTCCAGTGTGTTCTGTATTGTACTCTCAGTGTGTTCTGTATTGTACTCGCAATGTGTTCTGTATTGTACTTTCAGTGTGTTCTGTATTGTACTCTCAGTGTGTTCTGCATTGTACTCTCAGTTTGTTCTGTATTGTACTCTCAGTGTGTTCTGTATTGTACTCTCAGTGTGTTCTGCATTGTACTCTCAGTATGTTCTGTATTGTACTCTCAGTGTGTTCTGTATTGTACTTCCAGTGTGTTCTGTATTGTACTTTCAGTGTGTTCTGTATTGTACTCTCAGTGTGTTCTGTATTGTACTTTCAATGTGTTCTGTATTGTACTTTCAGTGTGTTCTGTATTGTACTTTCAATGTGTTCTGCATTGTACTCTCAGTGTGTTCTGTATTGTACTCTCAGTGTGTTCTGTATTGTACTTTCAATGTGTTCTGTATTGTACTTTCAGTGTGTTCTGTATTGTACTCTCAGTGTGTTCTGTATTGTACTGTCAGTGTGTTCTGTATTGTACTTTCAGTGTGTTCTGTATTGTTCTTTCAATGTGTTCTGTATTGTACTTTCAGTGTGTTCTGTATTGTACTCTCAGTATGTTCTGTATTGTACTCTCAGTGTGTTCTGTATTGTACTCTCAGTGTGTTCTGTATTGTACTTTCAATGTGTTCTGTATTGTACTCTCAGTGTGTTCTGTATTGTACTTTCAGTGTGTTCTGTATTGTACTTTCAGTGTGTTCTGTATTGTACTTTCAGTGTGTTCTGTATTGTACTCTCAGTGTGTTCTGTATTGTACTCTCAGTATGTTCTGTATTGTACTTTCAGTGTGTTCTGTATTGTACTTTCAATGTGTTCTGTATTGTACTTTCAGTATGTTCTGTATTATACTCTCAATGTGTTCTGTATTGTACTTTCAGTGTGTTCTGTATTGTACTTTCAGTGTGTTCTGTATTGTACTCTCAATGTGTTCTGTATTGTACTTTCAGTGTGTTCTGTATTGTACTTTCAGTGTATTCTGTATTGTACTTTCAGTGTGTTCTGTATTGTACTCTCAGTGTGTTCTGTATTGTACTCTCAGTGTGTTCTGTATTGTACTCTCAGTGTGTTCTGTATTGTACTCTCAATGTGTTCTGTATTGTACTTTCAGTGTGTTCTGTATTGTACTCTCAATGTGTTCTGTACGTACTCTCAATGTGTTCTGCATTGTACTCTCAGTGTGTTCTGTATTGTACTCTCAGTGTGTTCTGTATTGCTCTCAGTGTGTTCTGTATTGTACTCTCAGTGTGTTCTGTATTGTACTTTCAGTGTGTTCTGTATTGTACTCTCTGTGTTCTGTATTGTACTCTCAATGTGTTCTGTATTGTACTTTCAGTGTGTTCTGTATTGTACTTTCAATGTGTTCTGTATCATACTCTCGGTGTGTTCTGTATTGTACTTTCAGTGTGTTCTGTATTGTACTTTCAATGTGTTCTGTATTGTACTTTCAGTGTGTTCTGTATTGTACTTTCAATGTGTTCTGTATTGTACTTTCAGTATGTTCTGTATTGTACTTTCAGTGTGTTCTGTATTGTACTTTCAGTGTGTTCTGTATTGTACTTTCAGTGTGTTCTGTATTGTACTTTCAATGTGTTCTGTATTGTACTTTCAGTGTGTTCTGTATTGTACTTTCAGTGTGTTCTGTATTGTACTTTCAATGTGTTCTGTATTGTACTTTCAGTGTGTTCTGTATTGTACTTTCAGTGTGTTCTGTATTGTACTCTCAGTATGTTCTGTATTGTACTTTCAGTGTGTTCTGTATTGTACTTTCAGTGTGTTCTGTATTGTACTTGCTGTATGTTCTGTATTGTACTTTCAGTGTGTTCTGTATTGTACTCTCAGTGTGTTCTGTATTGTACTTGCTGTATGTTCTGTATTGTACTTTCAGTGTGTTCTGCATTGTACTTTCAATGTGTTCTGTATTGTACTTTCAGTGTGTTCTGTATTGTACTTTCAGTGTGTTCTGTATTGTACTTTCAATGTGTTCTGTATTGTACTTTCAGTGTGTTCTGTATTGTACTTTCAGTGTGTTCTGTATTGTACTTTCAGTGTGTTCTGTATTGTACTTTCAGTGTGTTCTGTATTGTACTTTCAATGTGTTCTGTATTGTACTTTCAGTGTGTTCTGTATTGTACTTTCAGTGTGTTCTGTATTGTACTTTCAGTGTGTTCTGTATTGTACTCTCAGTGTGTTCTGTATTGTACTCTCAGTGTGTTCTGTATTGTACTCTCAGTGTGTTCTGTATTGTACTTTCAGTGTGTTCTGTATTGTACTTTCAGTGTGTTCTGTATTGTACTTTCTGTACTTTCAGATCAGCAAGACAGCATAATGCCAGAGAGCCCAGAGACAAAAGGTCAAGTACAACCCCCCATTACTTCCCCCACCCCCATGGCTGGTGGAGTGGCTCCAGGACATCGGGATCCGAGTAGACCTCATTCGAATAACAATGTCGGTAAGCATGGAATGTCATTTTTTACCACTTATATTAATCACTCTCGAAGCCTCATTCCTTATGGAATCCATCGCCACGAGGGAGAGAGAAGAGGCAACGTGGAATTTAAATGCCTTGCATAAGGGCACAATCATAACGGCTCCAGCGGAGTCTCAAACTCCGGACCTTTCGCACCTGAAGCGAATGCGCATATTGTTGAACTATGAACAATGTTAACCCTTTCCTTCATACAGATTTAGGTTAATATACTATAATATCCCCATACAAACGACAGCCATTTAAGGCAAGAATACATGCTAAGAAATTGATTTCACTCATCTCTAGACAGATTTGGCATGACCCTACATGACCCCTACATGACCCTACATGACCCTACATTAGGATCTTGCAAATTCATGACCTACATTGGACAGATCCGACATTTGAGAACCATCACATGGGCTATATTCAGAACAGTACTTAAAACAAATGTGATCACAAATTTTCACATATTTTCACATATTTTCACATATTTTCACTTATACTGTTAGTTTTGGGATCCATTCTGACAACAGTTACAAATAAGATGCACTCTACGACAACAGTTACAAATAAGATGCATTCTATGACAACAGTTATAAATAAGATGCACTCTATGACAACAGTTATAAATAAGATGCACTCTATGACAACAGTTATAAATAAGATGCACTCTATGACAACAGTTACAAATAAGATGCACTCTATGACAACAGTTACAAATAAGATGCACTCTATGACAACAGTTACAACTAAGATGCACTCTACGACAACAGTTACAAATAAGATGCACTCTATGACAACAGTTATAAATAAGATGTACTCTATGACAACAGTTACAAATAAGATGCACTCTATGACAACAGTTATAAATAAGATGCACTCTATGACAACAGTTACAAATAAGATGCACTCTATGACAACAGTTATAAATAAGATGCACTCTATGACAACAGTTATAAATAAGATGCACTCTACGACAACAGTTACAAATAAGATGCACTCTATGACAACAGTTACAAATAAGATGCACTCTATGACAACAGTTATAAATAAGATGCACTCTACGCTAGAAGGATTTATCAAATGTTAAACCTACTTTAGACTGAAATGGGAAAAAACACTAATTTACACTGATGTTGAGAAAAGCCTTTCCTTATGTAGTGTACGCTGAACTGGTGAACAATTGATCTCCCAGTGCTGCACACGCACAGTATATTAACAAGAGACCCACTGGGAGATGAATATACATAGTAATATACCGTGATGTACATACGTGATGTACGTACGTAGTGAATTAGTTGAATATATATAGTTGACAACAAATTTACATGTCGTTTACGCTGTTTGTAAAAATGTCTGTATAGATCTATCCTTGTGTGAGATATTACCGATAATCAAAAATGCTATTAGTATACCTCAATGTACTCCTAACCTTACGTGTTTTGTTAGCTCACCTGAGCAAAGCTGCTGAGCAAATTTCATGTGAGGTATTGTTACGCAATGTGTTCGTCCGTTCGTCCTCCGTTGACGTCCGTCGCCAGGGAAAAGTTTCAAACGTGTTCTCCTCAGTAACCATTGGATCTATATTCTGGGTGTGCTTTACGTTTATTTATCATCACTACCGGTTGCCCATATGAGCGACGCCTCCTGAAGAGTTTAGACATTTTAGATTTTTGGAGGATAGTGCAATGATACAGACAGAGACCCATTCCAGAGTCTCCTCTGGTTCTTTTACGTGCACGGTGTACAGCACCGACACGAGACCTCGGTTTAAAGTCCCATCTGAAAGACTGTTAATTTTATTAGGGTCAGACGGGGTATCGAACCTGCGATCCCTGGATTACCAGTCCAGCATGACCACTGGACTACAGATCCGTAGTACTTTACTGCCGACGTAAGACACATCAACAATTCCTGAATAATAGATACAGCAACAACAGGCCTGTTTCTAATACAAATCAATCAACGTGTAAAATAGTATCATATGTTGTTCTTGTGGATAAGATAAAGATGTTGTTATTTTGCTGCAGTCAACCTCAAACATCTTGATTGAATGATATATATTCACCAGTTTACTAGCTATGTGATATGCCAGTTAGCACATACATGTACGATCACTACTAATCTCCCCCCACCTCTGTGTGATACGCCAGTTAGCACACCCCTCATCTACCCTAATGGATATTGTCTTATTTCTTACATACATTGCAAACGATTAATCATAATCTTGATTAGCAGTCCCCTTACCGACCCTACTTTCATAGAGGTTACTGCGAAGAATTAAGGGTTGTATTCAGTCAAATCTATCTTAAATAGCCAGCCAAGGAAATCACAGAAAGTGGCTGCTTAGCACAGGTGGCTTAATATATACTGCTCGGAGGGGCAGATTGGGTCTTCCTCCACCAATCTGGATAGCCCGGAGGGGCAGACGGGGTCTTCCTCCAGCAATCTGGATAGCCCAGAGGGGCAGACGGGGTCTTCCTCCAGCAATCTGGATAGCCCGGAGGGGCAGACGGGTTCTTCCTCCACCAATCTGGATAGCCCGGAGGGGCAGACGGGGTCTTCCTCCACCAATCTGGATAGCCCGGAGGGGCAGACGGATCTTCCTCCACCAATCTGGATAGCCCAGAGGGGCAGACGGGGTCTTCCTCCACCAATCTGGATAGCCCAGAGGGGCAGACAGGGTCTTCCTCCAGCAATCTGGATAGCCCGGAGGGGCAGACGGGGTCTTCCTCCACCAATCTGGATAGCCCGGAGGGGCAGACGGGGTCTTCCTCCACCAATCTGGATAGTCCGGAGGGGCAGACGGGGTCTTCCTCCACCAATCTGGATAGCTTGGAGGGGCAGACGGGGTCTTCCTCCACCAATCTGGATAGCCCGGAGGGGCAGACGGGGTCTTCCTCCAACAATCTGGATAGCCCGGAGGGGCAGACGGGGTCTTCCTCCACCAATCTGGATAGCCCGAGGGGCAGACAGGATCTTCCTCCACCAATCTGGATAGCCCAGAGGGCAGACGGGGTCTTCCTCCACCAATCTGGATAGCCCAGAGGGGCAGACAGGGTCTTCCTCCAGCAATCTGGATAGCCCGGAGGGGCAGACGGGGTCTTCCTCCACCAATCTGGATAGCCCGGAGGGGCAGACGGGGTCTTCCTCCACCAATCTGGATAGTCCGGAGGGGCAGACGGGGTCTTCCTCCACCAATCTGGATAGCTTGGAGGGGCAGACGGGGTCTTCCTCCACCAATCTGGATAGCCCAGAGGGGCAGACGGGGTCTTCCTCCAGCAATCTGGATTGCCCGGAGGGGCAGACGGGGTCTTCCTCCACCAATCTGGATAGCCCAGAGGGGCAGACAGGGTCTTCCTCCAGCAATCTGGATAGCCCGAGGGGCAAACGGGGTCTTCCTCCAGCAATCTGGATAGCCCAGAGGGCAGACAGACGGGGTCTTCCTCCACCAATCTGGATAGTCCGGAGGGGCAGACGGGTCTTCTTCCTCCACCAATCTGGATAGTCCGGAGGGGCAGACGGGGTCTTCCTCCACCAATCTGGATAGCCCAGAGGGGCAGACGGGTCTTCCTCCAGCAATCTGGATAGCCCAGAGGGGCAGACGGGGTCTTCCTCCACAATCTGGATAGTCCGGAGGGGGCAGACGGGGTCTTCCTCCACCAATCTGGATAGCCCGGAGGGGCAGACGGGGTCTTCCTCCAGCAATCTGGATAGCCCAGAGGGGCAGACGGGGTCTTCCTCCACCAATCTGGATAGTCCGGAGGGGCAGACGGGGTCTTCCTCCACCAATCTGGATAGCCCGGAGGGGCAGACGGGGTCTTCCTCCAGCAATCTGGATTGCCCGGAGGGGCAGACGGGGTCTTCCTCCAACAATCTGGATAGCCCGGAGGGGCAGACAGGATCTTC
>CM026395.1:75640049-75681616 GCA_014843695.1 Archivesica marissinica
CTTCCTCCACCAATCTGGATAGCCCAGAGGGGCAGACGGGGTCTTCCTCCACCAATCTGGATAGCCCAGAGGGGCAGACAGGGTCTTCCTCCAGCAATCTGGATAGCCCGGAGGGGCAGACGGGGTCTTCCTCCACCAATCTGGATAGCCCGGAGGGGCAGACGGGGTCTTCCTCCACCAATCTGGATAGTCCGGAGGGGCAGACGGGGTCTTCCTCCACCAATCTGGATAGCTTGGAGGGGCAGACGGGGTCTTCCTCCACCAATCTGGATAGCCCAGAGGGGCAGACGGGGTCTTCCTCCAGCAATCTGGATTGCCCGGAGGGGCAGACGGGGTCTTCCTCCACCAATCTGGATAGCCCAGAGGGGCAGACAGGGTCTTCCTCCAGCAATCTGGATAGCCCGGAGGGGCAAACGGGGTCTTCCTCCAGCAATCTGGATAGCCCAGAGGGGCAGACGGGGTCTTCCTCCACCAATCTGGATAGTCCGGAGGGGCAGACGGGGTCTTCCTCCACCAATCTGGATAGTCCGGAGGGGCAGACGGGGTCTTCCTCCACCAATCTGGATAGCCCAGAGGGGCAGACGGGGTCTTCCTCCAGCAATCTGGATAGCCCAGAGGGGCAGACGGGGTCTTCCTCCACCAATCTGGATAGCCCGGAGGGGCAGACGGGGTCTTCCTCCACCAATCTGGATAGCCGGAGGGGCAGACGGGGTCTTCCTCCACCAATCTGGATAGCCCGGAGGGGCAGACGGGGTCTTCCTCCAGCAATCTGGATAGCCCAGAGGGGCAGACGGGGTCTTCCTCCACCAATCTGGATAGTCCGGAGGGGCAGACGGGGTCTTCCTCCACCAATCTGGATAGCCCAGAGGGGCAGACGGGGTCTTCCTCCAGCAATCTGGATAGCCCAGAGGGGCAGACGGGGTCTTCCTCCACCAATCTGGATAGTCCGGAGGGGCAGACGGGGTCTTCCTCCACCAATCTGGATAGCCCGGAGGGGCAGACGGGGTCTTCCTCCAGCAATCTGGATTGCCCGGAGGGGCAGACGGGGTCTTCCTCCAACAATCTGGATAGCCCGGAGGGGCAGACAGGATCTTCCACCACCAATCTGGATAGCCCGGAGGGGCAGACAGGATCTTCCACCAGCAATCTGGATAACCCGGATGGGCAGACGGGGTCTTCCTCCACCAATCTGGATAGCCTGGAGGGGCAGACAGGGTCTTCCACCACCAATCTGGATGGCCCGGACAATGAGTTTGAACAGTACTATGTTATTAGTGGAAGTTGTGATAGCTTAGTCGTAGCGCGTTCGCTTCAGGTGCGAAGGGCCCGGAGTTTGAGCCCCTCTGGAGCCGTTACGATTGTGCCCATAGGCAAGGCATTTAAATTCCCCGTTGCCTCTTCTCTCTCCCTCGTTGCGATGGATGCCATCAGGAATGAGTTGTAAGAACTTGTTTGTTTGAACATTTCAATCAATTTATTCAGCATATTAATGACCAAGACGCACCTGCACCAGCCAGTTCCCCCATCGATACAGTTAGTAATATGTCCATTTTGATTGTCGCAGAATGTCAATTAACATTGTTTATTTATATCCGTTTTTTATAATACATGGCACGTAAATAATCTTGGAGGTAATTTGCAAATATTCATATCTACGTCATTGATTTAAGACGTTAATATAGTGTACACGAGTCAGTGATATGCTAATTAGGACTGTCGTGAGATGCCGGTGAGTTTTGTTAGCATGTTTATATAATAAGACTATAAAACTGCCGTACAAAGAATCTTCTTGACAGTGTTATTGAATTTATCAACGATTATTTTCATCAGGATATTTTGGCTGTGCAGTGTAGACATATACCGGCTAAATGGAAAATAGTGCAATTATAAACATGATAATAACAAACAGACAATTTAATAATACCGGTAATACAATTAATCGCAATACTATTATGAACCTTATATTTTTATTTCTTTTTTTCTGCAGCCGAATATTAAAATTGTTCAATTGAAAAGATGTGTATGATCTTATAGCAACATTTTACAGTCTGTTGGAATATCATCCAAGCTGTGCGTTTTTCTTTTCTGCTTTTTCATGAATAACGGAAGTTTTCTCACTGAAAGAAAAATGCTATCTTTCATTGTTTTCAAGCAGTGGAAGATGGCATTTTCTCTGTCACTGCTTGAGTTTCATATTCTGTTGGATGTACTTTTGTTTGTTAAATTTTCTGACAATCATAAACAGTTTATTATAAAGTAATATATTCTAATGAATTTGTTTTGTCTATAGCTTTCAATCTTGACAGCAAAACAGAAACAAACTTGAAAATTATACCGGAAATAGTTCTTATTAAAGCAGTGGTCACATTTACGGTCATGCACGTAGTTGACCGTAGTTCACTTCAAACGTAGTCCACCGTAGTGTAATTGGCAAAAAGAGGAAATATAGAAAGTCTACTAGGTTGAACTACGTGTAAGTACGGTCAACTACGTTGAACTACGACCAGAGTGGCTATGTTTAACTAGGGTATCACTACGTCTAACTACGGGTAACTACGGTACACTACGTATAAACTACGTTCTAAGTACGCACAACTACGGTAAACTAGGGTCAACCGCGTTGAGCTACGGTAAAACATCGTGGCTGCGCCTGCGCAGTACGGGTAAGCTACGGTCATTGTGCTTTTGGATGTTGACGAGTCAACATTGTAATAAATCACGTAATTCTACCATCTCCTCAATCCTGGCCAGGATATCATGGAATGTGGCCACATCTACTCGCAGAAATTGCTGGAAAGCCTGGGGGTCCTCCACTTGAAGCTCTGCCATCAGAGCCTCATACTGACCGTGGACTGGTCTACGCAGTAGCCAGTCCCCTGGTCCACCATCTCCTTTGTCTATTATTATCCCTCCTTTCTTGTTCCTCTAGGTCTTCTAATTCCACAAGGTTTCTTGCCAGACCCGCAAGTTCCATGTTATCCTGACCCAAGAACTTCGCAATCGTGACTCTGTCACCCATTGTGTACAGTATGCAGTTAAAAGAATAATTGAATCCTCAAATAACAAGATGTGTGTAATCCCAGAAATGTAGCGACAGATTTCTTATTATTTGACCTCTACGATTTTTGCTACGGTCAACTACGGTGAAGTAGGGTCAATTACGGTTAACTAAGGTCAACTACGTTCAAACTACGGTCACAGTACGGTATTGGCATCGTACTTGACCGTAGACAATTTTTGAACATGTTGAAAAATTATGTGCTAACTACGGGCAAATCATAAGTTCGAACTACGTTTATTAATACGTTGAACTACGGTTAACTACATGTAACTACGCTCAACTACGTTTTGTACGTTCAACTACGGTCCACTACGGTCATTCCCTACTACGGTCAACTACGTACTATGTGACCACGGCTTTATGGACATTCACACCAAGATAAGTGGTTAAGCGGCTGTGTATTATAATGAAATGAGGCCCCCAACAGGGCAGTTAAAATAAATTAAATTGATAACAAATATTATATTAGTTGTAATACATGGGATTTTATAATTGAGTTATTACCGAAGTTTGTATTCGGTAATGCCACCTGTCCATGCCACCTATCTGTGCCACCTGTCAAGGCCACCTGTTCATGCCACCTGTCCATGCCACCTATCCAGGCCACCTGTTCATGCCATCTGTCCATGCCACCTATCCAGGCCACCTGTTCATGCCACCTGTTCATGCCACCTATCCAGGCCACCTGTTCATGCCACCTGTCCATGCCACCTGTTCATGCCACCTATCCATGCCAACTATCCATGCCAACTAACCATGCCACCTATCTGTGCCACCTATCCATGCCAACTATCCATGTCACCTATCCATGCCACCTATCCATGCCACCTACCCATGCCACTTATCCATGCCAACTATCCATGCCAACTAACCATGCCACCTATCTGTGCCACCTACCCATGCCACCTATCCATGCCAACTAACCATGCCACCTATCTGTGCCACCTACCCATGCCACCTATCCATGCCACCTATCCATGCCACCTATCTGTGCCACCTACCCATGCCACCTATCTGTGCCACCTGTTCATGTCACCTGTCCATGCCACCTATCCAGGCCACCTATCCATGCCACCTATCCAGGCCACCTATCCAGGCCACCTGTTCATGCCACCTCGGTTTAACATCCCATCTGAAAGACTGTTAATTTTATTAGGGTCAGACGGGGGATCGAACCTGCGGAATAATTTTAGAAGCAAGTACTTATATATTTATGTAATTTAATGGGCAGGTATTGTCGGTGATGTGTCTAATGCACGACTACGAATGCACGACTACGAAAAGACATTTACTAGTTTTGTATGTGTTTGAACTCGTCAGAACATGCTATCCAATTTACATGATATTTACTTATAGATTGGATTGACATTAGTGAAAATGAAGCAGGTGGTTGCTTATTTTTAGCTTAACTAGTTTTATTTATATCTGTGTGTTTTATGTTTATTTATCGTCGCTACCGGTTGCCCATATGAGCGCCGCCTCCTGAAGAGGGGGGATCGAACCTGCGATCCCTGGATTCCCAGTTCATCGAGGGATCGCGAGTTATTTATATCATTGTTATACAGTATAGATAAATAGTTCCAATAGATATTTTATGACACTTATCGAACGTAACTTGTCACTGAAATGTATCTGATTAAACTCGCCATCAAACATTTCATCAATTTCTTTTCAAGTATTATTTTGCCATTAATGTACCGTACAAGATTTTGCGCATTCTATTTTTACCATAAATTTGTATATATTAGTACACAAAATACATTAATTAATTTATCCCATGCAAATTTAATGGGAAACTAACCGGTAGGTTCATCTAAAATGTTTTCATCGTATTTGTCTGTTTTCAGGTGAACATTCTCCAGTGAATGTTGGTATGATGAACGGACGGATGCAGACATCGCCGACAGTTCCAATGCCGTCCAGCCAGCAGCTCCCTCCTGCCTGTGGTGCACGGCAACTGAGCAAACTGAAGAGGTTCCTTACTACATTGCAGCAGTTTGGTTCCGACATCTCGGCGGATATAGGTGAACGAGTACGAGCCCTGGTGCTTGGCTTGGTTGTAAGTATCCTAGGCGAACCATCCAAGTGGATCTCTTTTTAAAAGTTAAAACTTTATTTATTTTACAACAAGCAAGTTCTAACAACTAATATTAATCACTCTCATTGGCGCGGATGAAAGCGTAAATGATGTGGTTATTTGTGTGGGAGGAAACCGGAGTACCCGGAGAAAACCCATCTGTCCGATCTGGCAACCACCGTACCATCTCACATACTTCCCGGTCCGAGGATCGAACCTGGGTTGCATTGGTGAGAAGCGAGTGCACTAACCACTGCGCTAGTCGGACAGTCTAATAGATACTTAGATGTTATTAGATGGTCTATAGAAGACCTCTGTTGACTTCAAATCACTTGCCCAAGGCAGCTGAAGGTTTGAATCCCAGGGTGTCAAATTATGTCATGTGAGGAAACTATCCAGCTGGCTTGCTGTAGGAGGTACTACCCAGGTGCTGTAGGAGGTACTACCCAGGTGCTGTAGGAGGTACTACCCAGGTGCTGTAGGAGGTACTACCCAGGTGCTGTAGGAGGTACTACCCAGGTGCTGTAGGAGGTACTACCCAGGTGCTGTAGGAGGTACTACCCAGGTGCTGGTCCGTGCCGAGCTTGCTGTAGGAGGTACTACCCAGGTGCTGGTCTGTGCCGAGCTTGCTGTAGGAGGTACTACCCAGGTGCTGGTCCGTGCCGAGCTTGCTGTAGGAGGTACTACCCAGGTGCTGGTCCGTGCCGAGCTTGCTGTAGGAGGTACTACCCAGGTGCTGGTCCATGCCGAGCTTGCTGTAGGAGGTACTACCCAGGTGCTGGTCCGTGCCGAGCTTGCTGTAGGAGGTACTACCCAGGTGCTGGTCCGTGCCGAGCTTGCTGTAGGAGGTACTACCCAGGTGCTGGTCCGTGCCGAGCTTGCTGTAGGAGGTACTACCAGGTGCTGGTCCGTGCCGAGCTTGCTGTAGGAGGTACTACCCAGGTGCTGGTCCGTGCCGAGCTTGCTGTAGGAGGTACTACCAGGTGCTGGTCCGTGCCGAGCTTGCTGTAGGAGGTACTACCCAGGTGCTGGTCCGTGCCGAGCTTGCTGTAGGAGGTACTACCCAGGTGCTGGTCCGTGCCGAGCTTGCTGTAGGAGGTACTACCCAGGTGCTGGTCCGTACCGAGCTTGCTGTAGGAGGTCAGTGGTTCTACCCAGGTGCTGGTCCGTGCCGAGCGTCGCCAACCTGCATCAAGCTTACCAAAATATGCAGCACAGACTCTTCATCGAGTTATATAAGGTGTTAGAAACATCATGAACATTGTCTTAATGTTCTGCTGCTACATGCGCCCGTCTGCACAAACCCTCAATCAGTATCAAGTTGGTCAGAAAACAGGCAGGGTGCATTTTGAGCTATGATGAGGTGCGGGAGAGTCCAGAGGGGGGGTATTTTGAGCCATGATGAGGTGCGGGAGAGCCCAGAGGGGGGTATTTTGAACCATGATGAGGTGTGGGAGAGACCAGAGGAGGTATTTTGAGCCATGATGAGGTACGGGAGAGCCCAGAGGGGGTATTTTTAGCCATGATGAGGTGCGGGAGAGCCCAGAGGGGGGTATTTTGAGCCATGATGAGGTGCGGGAGAGCCCAGAGGGGGGTATTTTGAGCCATGATGAGGTGCGGGAGAGACCAGAGGGGGTATTTTGAGCCATGATGAGGTACGGGAGAGCCCAGAGGGGGTATTTTGAGGTTTGCCCCTAGAAATTTGTGCTAAATTACAGTGATTGATCAAAAAAGGCCATACATGTTGGTGAAAAGGGCAGACGAGTTATAAGTTATATGTCTGCCCGCCCGTGGCACTTGTTGAGGCGTATATAAACAAAAAAACAACATTTTAAAAAATACAAAAGGGTGGGGCTAAACCAAACCCTAGTATTTATAATAAGAGAAAATATAGATGCTTTGTTGTCATTAACATCTATTCATCAAAGAAAATTCCATTCTAATTGTTGTCTTTCAGAATGCACATCTTTCCATTGAAGAATTCCATTCAAAGCTACAGGAAGCTACTAACTTCCCATTGCGACCTTTCGTCATACCATTCTTAAAGGTTAGTATCGGTTTACAGTAATCTCACAATCACAAGTGCATTTTGAATGCAGACCGCTCAGTGAATGCAGACCACCCAGTGAATGCAGACCGCCCAGTATCATTACTGGTAACTTGTATCATTGCTGGTAGCATTGCTGGTAGCTTGTATCATTGCTGGTAGCATTGCTGGTAGCTTGTGTCATTGCTGGTAGCTTGTATCATTGCTGGTAGCTTGTGTCATTGCTGGTAACTTGTATCATTACTGGTAGCTTGTATCATTGCTGGTAGCTTGTAGCATTGCTGGTAGCGTGTGTCATTGCTGGTAGCTTGTGTCATTGCTGGTAGCTTGTAGCATTGCTGGTAGCTTGTAGCATTGCTGGTATCATTGCTGGTAGCTTGTATCATTACTGGTAGCTTGTATCATTGCTGGTAGCTTGTATCATTACTGGTAGCTTGTATCATTACTGGCAGCTTGTATCATTACTGGCAGCTTGTATCATTGTTGGTAGCTTGTATCATTGCTGGTAGCTTGTATCATTACTAGTAGCTTGTATCATTTCTTCTTGTATTTCAGGCCAACCTTCCATTACTGCAGCGGGAACTAATGCACTTGGCGAGCATGGCGAAGGAGTCACCTCAGAGTTATCTAGCACAGAATGAGCACATTCTGTTTAATACGACCCAGTCTCCGATACTTGAGCAAGATCCACAGATCAATGAGAATGGAAAACGACTGTCCCCAGAAACGTAAGATTTAGTTTCTACTGAAATTTATTTTAGCTCGATTGCGAAACAAGTTCTTACAACTTATGTTAATTACTCTCGAGACCTCATTCCTTTCGCACCTGAAGTGAATGCGCTACCACTGCACTATCACGACTTCCATTAGGAATGTATGAGAATGAACTACACCAGATTTCAAATATAAATGTCATTATTGAATACAAATTGCCAAGAAAGCGATTGTTCACAAAAATATTTTTGATTCAACAGACGGGGACACGAAAATGGCCAAGACGTACACCCCTCGAAGCGGCATCAAACAGCAAGTCCTCACGGACCAAATCGAATCAGTCCAAATGGCATATTAAATCTTTCAAATGGACCAATCAGATTGGAGGACATCAGTATCTCACGAGAACTCAGGGAACGAGAAAAAATAGAACGGGAACGTCATGAAAAAGAGAGATCTGAGCACCCCAGGGATCGAGATTTTGACCGAGAGCGACCCTTTCCAGCATACAGTAAGTGTTGAGTTCGAAGATTAATCATTTCAACACCACAGAACTAAGACAGATCTAAATAGGTTTACAAAAAGTGTAGATCCAGATGAGCTGTCTCATCAGGATCTGCACTTTTTGCCAGTAATATTACTATTTTTTGACAAAATTACCCATTTTGATAAATGAACTGGCCCAAATGTAATTTTCTTATTAATTTATTGGTCTAAAAATATCATGCACCAGTCCATGTCAGTTACTTGGTGTTGAATAGGTTAACTATGTTTGCCCACCAAAACGGTAGTAAATCTGACAGTGTTTTTATGATGGTACTGTTATAATAACATTGTTCTAATGATCTTCGCTGAGATATGTTATACAAAATACTCTGACAAAGTTTGTTGTTGCTAGGCAAAGTTACCATAGCGACGTGGGTTTGAATCCTGACTTACACTCACCGTATATATTGTATAATTTATTCATTTCCTTCAGATTTTGGTCGTTCCGAGTCAGCTTTTGATCCGCTGGAAAGATATGATGATGATTGGAGGCATGTTGAAACTGTAAGTATAGCGTGCTATGTTGAAACTGTAAGTATAGCGTGCTATGTTGAAACTGTAAGTATAGCGTGCTATGTTGAAACTGTAAGTATAGCGTGCTATGTTGAAACTGTAAGTATAGCGTGCTATGTTGAAACTGTAAGTATAGCGTGCTATGTTGAAACTGTAAGTATAGCGTGCTATGTTGAAACTGTAAGTATAGCGTGCTATGTTGAAACTGTAAGTATAGCGTGCTATGTTGAAACTGTAAGTATAGCGTGCTATGTTGAAACTGTAAGTATAGCGTGCTATGTTATTTTTGTTACATTTTCATGCATACCTACACAAAGATGATCTCCTGGTTGGACATGTTGTTTTTCTCTGGGTAATCTGGTTCGGGTACTCCGGTTTCTCTGGGTAATCTGGTTCGGGTACTCCGGTTTCTCTGGGTAATCTGATTCGGGTACTCCGGTTTCTCTGGGTAATCTGGTTCGGGTACTCCGGTTTCTCTGGGTAATCTGGTTTGGGTACTCTGGTTTCTCTGGGTAATCTGGTTCGGGTACTCCGGTTTCTCTGGGTAATCTGGTTCGGGTACTCCGGTTTCTCCGGTTAATCTGGTTCGGGTACTCCGGTTTCTCTGGGTAACCTGGTTCGGGTACTCCGGTTTCTCCGGGTAATCTGGTACGGGTACTCCGGTTTCTCCGGGTAATCTGGTTCGGGTACTCCGGTTTCTCCGGGTAATCTGGTTCGGGTACTCCGGTTTCCTCCAACATCAATGTCCAAATATATAGAGAATATTACGTTACACTCAAGCAGAGTTCAGTTGCAAATTTATTGGAGCATTTAGCCGGTGTTTCACTTATACTCCACCACAGTTTAAAATTGTTTCTATACAGCACAGCCATGTAAATTGATACATTTTGAAAAGGGTTACGCACCCCTAAATCCTGCCAATAAATCCAATTCTACCTGTAGTAAGGTTGCTTGAATGTATTTGTAATAGGGATGGCAACGAATGTTCGAATATTAAAACCATATTCGAATATTTAAAAAAAAATTCAAATCAAATTTTAATCAATTGCAGTTAAATCATAACTTAAAAGGATATATATGTTTGTTTAAATTTCAATCAATTAAGTTTCGAAAACAAAGAATGACCCAATGCGTGCCCGAAGGTGCGAAATGTCATCGCGATTTGGCTCCAAATAACAAAGGAGGATGATAACATGTTGTTCACACCTTACAGGGGTCACTAATTGATTAATGCAGTCTATTTGCCGGGACACAAACTGAGAGGCATTTGTTTTACAGGTAATAACTGATTCACACTAAAACATGACTGTCCCTGGTCGGAATGTTTGATGGCAACACATGTGCATGTAATTAATGTTTGTGTTTGTTTGTTCCAATCTAATATAAAGAGATTGTGTTCACTAACTAAAATTGTTGTAATTTAAATTAGTTTATTTCTTCAAACTTATCCCCATTCAGAGAGCGAAATTTTATTTTCACAAACCCACCAAGTCAACAAGCGGAGTTGTTTATCAATCAACACAAGCCGCATATTTAAAATGCCGACAGTAGACTTCACGTTTACATAATTCTAACATGCCACCACTTTCAATAGAATGGTGTTACCTGTCAGCGATGCAAGAGTAAAGTGGAAATCGAAAGTTGGAGAAAATTGCGAATATTCGTTCGGAAGATCATCCGAATATTCGAATATCACAATCACCATTCATTGCCATCCCTAATTTGTAAGCTTACAGTTATAAAACCACTGCAGGTTCGAATACCACTGGGGGTTTCGAATTCTTTCGAGTGAGGAAGCTATATAGCTGGCTTGCAGAAGGTCAGTGGTTCTACCCGGGTGCATTATGTACCCGGCACCTGTGGGGGGATGGGGAGTAACTATATGACCTCAGCTGGTGCGATTTTATACCCCAAACACAAACAAACATAAAAGTGATGGTTTTGTTATTATAGATGTTAAACTGTATCATTGGTATGGTGGATAAGACCCGACGAGCTCTGTCTGTCCTGCAGGACCGCAGTCTGCGTGATCGTGAAGAACTCTCCATGTGGATGAGAAGAGGTGGCGGTGAAGATTCCGATCTGAAGATACGTAATCCCGACACTTGGTCAAATGTGAGAAATGCCGATGAAAGAATCTGCGATGTACGACGTCGCGCAGGTATGCTATTATGATTATTTATATCGCAAGTTATGAACAATTGTTATCATTAAGCTATAATTATTCGGTGTGGCGTTACTGATGCGTATAGCAACCTATCATTACTTCTCTTTTGAAAAAGGGTACAGAAAAAATGTATCTGCAAATACACGCCAAAATTAAGTCGCGAAACTAACGTAGCTGACAATATTGTCTGAAAAATAAAATAACCCACATTACATAATTTGAATAAGTATTTCTGTATTATATGATAAATCATATGTATTAACCATCTCTGTGGCCTAGTGGTTATGGCATCTGCCTACAGAGCGACAGGTAAAAGGTTCGAATCTGAGTAACCCAATCAAAATGGGTAATTTTGTTTAAAAATAGTAATATTACTGTCAAAAAGTGCAGATCCTGATGATCGTAACGAGCCGGCTCATCTGGATCTACACTTTTTGTAAGCCTGTTTAGAGGTCTGTGGTGTTGAAAGGATTAAATATATTTTCTACACAAGACAATTACATTTTGATTTTCATAGATGGCCTCAAACAATAATCCTAAACTTAGTGCAAGAAGTGTGTATTTGCCACAATAAGACAACAGCACATACAAACTTGTAGCGCAAAGTTCAGATTCCGTAAAACTCTCATCCAACTCACTGTTTTCAAACAAGCTGTCCTGTAGATGGCCTAGGTTTCTACCAGTACTAAGGAGGCATTCAGTATACTGTTATACTAGAGCTAATTTGTTTACTTGCAGAGGAAGCTGTACAGGAAGTGAAGCGTCAGGCGATGTTGGAACTGCATAAAGCTGTTGCCACTGCCGATACGAAAGCTAATGATATGGTGAGCCAGGAACGTGCAAAGATGGAGCGTGCAGTCCAGGATATCCGCAAACAAACGCGAGAAGAGGTAATCAGCACCATCAATCATCAGGAGGAAAGTAGCGAGGTGAATACATGCAATTACTGTTAATAGAAAATAGACTATTGAGACCCATCATTTTCGTCATCAGCAAGTTTGTCTCGTCCTCGATGTAAATTCTCCATACACTGACGGATGTTCTTCAAACTGATCTCAATTTGTATCTTGATGAAGTTTGATTCCATTCCTTAATCTGCAACTTCTGTATCAAAACTAGGTCAAATTAAAATAGACAGACGTGATGACGTCAGCATTTTCTCAACTGGTCAAAGAGACATAACTCTTACTACAGATTACTCATGAAGGAGTAACATCCCCTTGTTTATAAATCTGTTTCTGAACAATTAAGATTCTCAGGTGAGCAACTCGGCCATTAAATATTCACCTCGTTAAACTTATGTGTAATTGTTACAGAGTTGTTGGAATTGTGGAAGGAAAGCGAGTGAGACTTGCAGCGGATGCAACACGGCCAGATACTGTGGCAGTTTCTGTCAACACAAAGACTGGGAAAATCATCATCATGTGTGTGGCAAAGCCTCATTATCAGGGCTGTCTCGTGTGAGAGACACACCTCCACAGACTGTGTCCCTGTCTCCTCAGGTACCAAGCAGCCCACATTCTCATAATTCCCCGAGCCCAGTCCACTCAGTGTCGTCTGTGAAATCTATGTCAAGGTCAAGCACTCCAGCAGACGGAAAACAATTGGAAGCTCGCACAGCAGAAGTGAGTCGTTGAGAAAGAAAGGAACATGGGCACTTCTAATATTGATGGAACAATTGAACAGTGGCCCTTCTACGTTGCTATAGTTAAGGAAACAATGGAACATGGACCCCTCATTATATTGCTATAGTTACGGAAACAATGGAACATGAACCCTTTTACGTTGCTATGGTTAAGGAAACAATGGAACATGGACCCCTCATTATATTGCTATAGTTACGGAAACAATGGAACAGTGACCCTTTTACGTTGCTATGGTTAAGGAAACAATAGAACATGGGCATTTCTACATTGATGAAACAATGAAATATTGGCCCTTTTACGTTGCTATGAACAACTGTAGTTAATGGAGTATCTTCAATGTTGTTTTTTTCTGTTATTAACCCATTCAACACCAAGTAACTGACATGGACTGGTCCATGATATTTTTAGACCAATAAATTAATAACAAAATTACATTTGGATCAGTTCATTTATCAAAATGGGTAAAAAAATTTCTAAAAGTTATTACTTGAAAAAAGTGCAGATCCTGATGAGACGGCTCGTCACGAGCCGGCTCATCTGGATCTACACTTTTTTGTAAGCCAATTTAGAGGTCTGTTGTGTTGAAAGGGTAAACCTTTAGCACGATCTGGACGATTTGAATGTAATGCCCAGCCCTACACATTTGTTATCTGCTCATTTCGCCTACAGCGTGCTAAAGGTTAACATTTGGTCTTCTAAAATAATGGGAAAGATGAAATCCATTTCAAGACATCTGCGTCTCGATTTATATATAGAACAGCTATAATGTGATATTCCATGTTTGTACTTCGATGAAGTTCCAGTGGAAAATGCTTACGCTTGGTGAACTTGTAGGACCAAGTTGGTATCTGGCCTAAGTTAGTATTTGGTGCAGTCCTAAGCCTGCTCTTGGTGACCTTGTAGGACCAAGATGGTACCTGGCCTAAGGTAGTAGTTGTATGTACTTGGCTAACGTTGATACATGCTGATCGTCGTACTCGAGGCCCAATTTTTTATTTTGGCAGTTATAAATGCTAAGGTCCAAAACGTTTCTGTTTTTCCACTAATGGTTCTGGAGAAAGATGCTTGGTGCATGCCCCATAGTTCTGTAATTGATTATTGTTTAACCCATTCAACACCAAGTAACTAACATGGACTGGTCCATGATATTTTTAGACCAATAAATTAATAACAAAATTACATTTGGATCAGTTCATTTATCAAAATGGGTAAACAAATTCTAAAAATAGTTATATTACTTGAAAAAAGTGCAGATCCTGATGAGACGGCTCGTCACGAGCCGGCTCATCTGGATCTACACTTTTTTGTAAGCCAATTTAGAGGTCTGTGGTGTTGAAAGGGTTAAACAATCCTTTAAACAGAGGATCGAAACAAATTTACTTTGAAAAATTACAAAGTTGACATTAAAACTAATTACCAATCTTTCTGCATCAGTATACATTGCACACGGGGGGGGGGGGACGGGGGGTGTTAATGGGGTCACTAATGGGGATTTGACTCTTTCAGCGCCGAATAAAATTCAGAGCATGTGCAAACAACATAGATCCAGATCAGCCGCGGCATAATGCCGCGTCTGATCAGGATCTATGTTGTTTGCTATTCGGACAGGTGCTTCAGCTCCACTGTCTGAAGAGCAATCAGCATATAGCCTGATCAGACGGCATGTTCTGTTCTGTCCGATCGGGTTCTCTACTTTTTTTACAAAGTCGCTTTTATGCGACATTGGCGGTGAAAGAGTTGGAAAAACAAGAGAATTTTGAGCTCAACATGTGAACATTTTCCAACCTCCAGTACGACGCTTTGCAAACAGTTTTAAATTTTATATGTAAGAAAATCATGGTTCCCAACTGAACCTGTGTGTCATTTTGACCGATTGTTTGAGATAGCCATCAAAGATCCATACTTACAAACTGATTCGGAGTTTTGAAACACAATTTTATACTGAAGGTAACATTTCATATAAACACATCAGCTGTTTATCATCCTGGCCAACTGCATTGAAGGAAGTATTATAACTCGCCATGTACAATTGTATAACTCTTTGCATGCTCGCTAAAATAACGGCTATAAATAGTTCCAAATAATTGTAGCAGATGACAATAATAATTGTAGCAGACGACAATTCATTAATCTGTTTTTCTTATTTGCAACTAAAAACTCTGGAAATATATCGTGGAATTGATTCTAATAAAATTCCATGACATATTTTACTGTTATTTTCGCCGCTGGCATGTAATGAGTTATGGGTGTGGTTTTAGTCTTTATTTCTATTGTTATGTGATCTCAATACTTTCCTGCAAGTTATTCTGTGTAATTTCTTGATTTCACAATTTGATATCAATAGCATGGCCAATCTGCACATCACATTTCTTCTAGTACACATTTATTAATCCAATACCGAATCCGACAGTATTACATCGAAATAATGGTGTAAGGGAGACAGCTCAGGGCTGGAGGATGATTTGGGAGTCTCCCGGAGATGCCGCACTACTCCATATTTTGTGCTAATGGAGAAGTTTATGAACGTATAGAGGACGCTACCAACAAATCATATACCTTAACATGCCGAATAAATTGGAAGGAATGTGCAAACAACAGAGCCAGATCAGCCGCGGCGTAACGCAGCATCTGCTCAGGATCTATGTTGTTTGATATTCAGACAAGTGTTTTAGTTCCACTTCCGCTGTGTTATGACCTGGCTCATTGTTAGTTACTTGATACAGGTTAAACTTCTCCCTGCTGTGAAGGTTAACTTTTACCCTGCAACCTATATAATAATTATACACCTATGTCATTGCCATAAAGGGAACAGTCAAAATTATTGACCCTAGATGTTGTGGATGAGACGATGAACTATTGCCCCCGACCTCGAGCAGTAGTTCATCGGGTCGTCCACAGCATCTCGGGGGCAATAGTTTTGACTGATCCCCGAATGCAAATGAAATAGCTATTTTATTACCCAACCATGTTCTAAAACACTTCAATTCTGCATCAATAATACTCGAAACGCGCAATGTCCAATTTGTTGACGGTTTATAGTTCTGTGCAATACCAATGTTTACCGTATTTAGCTATGTATAGTGCGCACATTTCTTACTGAAATCCTCATCCATTTTATCTATGAAATGGAAATGACGATGCGTGTGCTCAAACACGTTTTCAATTGCTTGTTTTATCATGTGATTCGATCCGAGGCAAAGCAAGTCACATGACCAGTCAATAGTAGGATGAAGAAATGAAAGTACTGTTGCCTGTGCATGAAACTGTTTCTTAGTCAAGCATGTAGAAAACAATGAGGAACAGTCAAAACTAACGATGTACAATTTATATCGGAGGTAATAAGCAACCATGTGAATGGGATATCGTCGGATTCCAATCTCGGACATGGTATTGCATTAGTCTGGTCAAACTTGTAATTAATAAACAAGGAAATCATGAACTCATTGCATCAAAACGTGGCTTCTTGTTTACGTTCATATAACGTAGAAGGGAAAAATCATAATTCTGAAAGGGAACATTTTGAAATTACAGAACTCTGGCATCTCCAGTGGGTGGCATGTTAAACTAACAAAAAAATGCAATAGCAAAACAATGGCCGACACTGCTAGAAGTTAAAGGTGTGGCTTTTAGATTGCGAAGTACAAAGTTCAACTATTCTTGAGAACATACAAAATGGGCTCCAAAAATGTTCAAATTGCTAGTGCTGCCAAGTTTAAAACGTTTTACACGGCATTGTTCAAATAATAGGTAATTTGTTGTTTCCAAGTTATTCTTGCGTATTATTACATTTATATACATGATTCTGATATTGACAATCTGTGTTTCTCACAATAGTATATACAATTTATTAGTTTATTCATATTTTATTGCTTGTTTCAATTTTACATATGCATAAGAATACACATGTACGATACAAAGAAAAGGAAACTGATCTCTCCATAGGTTCCACCAACATTAATTATGGCCATTCCCAGTTTAAAATAGAACTACTTTTCTGCAACTTTATAATTCCTCTATACTACAACATTACTTACGACCAATTCCCGCTTTACAAAAGAACTACTTTTCTGCCAATTTATAATCCCACTCGAATGCAACATTATTTACGACCAATTCCCGCTTTACAATAGAACTACTTTTCTGCAACATTATAATTCCTCTCGACAACGAGAGTTCAGAACTTTATCAGACATAAATGTTAACGGTCAGTTAGTAACACGTCTATTGCGAGAGCGCACGCTACCCATACTAGTCCAATTGTTTTATAGATCTGATGTTGGATAACAATTGTTATTTTTAAGTATTCTCTATTGTTATTTTTAAGTATTCTCTATATTTTTTATTTGATGGTTTTTTTTCCTTGGCTGATAACTGTATACATGTGTGTATATTATCTCACATTTAGTTTGTTGTTCTTGTTACACTACGAGGGGTGTTCAATAAATTCTGCCACTCATCTACATGTATATAAGATTTCCACAGAAACACCCTTCATAGTGGTACACTATTCCGTTACATTTCTTAAATGTCATTTTATGGCAAAAAATGTGCTGTCAATTGTTGACATAGTAATTAATGTTGGCAATTAAAGAATTAACTGTATTGTGGGAGTATGTGTGACTTGTATCATTTGTGTTATCCTTATATGAAGTTATTATTATCATTGGTGAGTGGGTCGCGATCTCAAATGACCTTGATGTTGTAGGTCGTGATCTCCAATGACCTTGTTGGTCAAGAAATCCAATGACCTTGTGGTGTGGTGGTTCACGATCTCGATAGCCTTGTGGCATTATTGGGTAACAATCTCCAATGACCATGTGATGTTGTTGGTCACGAACTCCAATGACCATGTGATGTTGTTGGTCACGACCTCACATTGGTACCATGGGTCAATATCTCCAATAACATCATGTTGCTGTGTCAATAACATCATGTTGCTGTGATGGGGCAATATCTCCAATAACATCATGTTGCTGTGATATGGCAATAACATCATGTTGCTGTGATGGGTCAATATCTCTAATAAAATCATGTTGCTGTGATAGGGCAATAAACCATGTTGCTGTGATGGGTCAATATCTCCAATAACATCATGTTGCTGTGATGGGTCAATAACATCATGTTGGTGTGATGGGGCAATATCTCCAATAACATCATGTTGGTGTGATAGGGCAATAACATCATGTTGCTGTGATGGGGCAATATCTCCAATAACATCATGTTGGTGTGATGGGGCAATATCTCCAATAACATCATGTTGCTGTGATAGGGCAATAACATCATGTTGCTGTGATGGGGCAATATCTCCAATAACATCATGTTGCTGTGATAGGGCAATATCTCCAATAACATCATGTTGCTGTGATAGGGCAATAACATCATGTTGGTGTGATGGGGCAATATCTCCAATAACATCATGTTGGTGTGATTGGGCAATATCTCCAATAACATCATGTTGATTTGATCGGGCAATATCTCCAATAACATCATGTTGCTGTGATAGGGCAATAACATCATGTTGCTGTGATGGGGCAATATCTCCAATAACATCATGTTGATTTGATGGGGCAATATCTCCAATAACATCATGTTGCTGTGATGGGGCAATATCTCCAATAACATCATGTTGCTGTGATAGGGCAATAACATCATGTTGCTGTGATGGGGCAATATCTCCAATAACATCATGTTGATTTGATGGGGCAATATCTCCAATAACATCATGTTGCTGTGATGGGGCAATATCTCCAATAACATCATGTTGCTGTGATAGGGCAATAACATCATGTTGCTGTGATGGGGCAATATCTCCAATAACATCATGTTGATTTGATGGGGCAATATCTCCAATAACATCATGTTGCTGTGATGGGGCAATATCTCCAATAACATCATGTTGCTGTGATAGGGCAATAACATCATGTTGCTGTGATGGGGCAATATCTCCAATAACATCATGTTGATTTGATGGGGCAATATCTCCAATAACATCATGTTGCTGTGTCAATATCTCCAATAACATCATGTTGGTGTGATGGGGCAATATCTCCAATAACATCATGTTGGGTGTGATGGGGCAATATCTCCAATAACATCATGTTGCTGTGATAGGGCAATAACATCATGTTAATGAGATGGGTCTAGCTCCAACAGTTATGTGAAGTCTCCAGACCTCGAGTAGAAATGGTATCGACCCTAACCAAACGGATATATTTGATTTATATATGGATTACGAATATTAGTCGATATTAATTTACCTACGTCCTTCAGTAAGGGTAAAGTTGTACATTATGATATTTCATACTATGTTGTCATGATTTGTGTATGTGGTCTTCACATATAAAAAAATAAATACTCATTTGAAGACATGTTGTTAATATTTGTACGAGATGAGGTCCTGGTGCTGAACTTCCTTGTAGGGAGTTTGAGTCCCGGCAATACCATGGTCTCCTCCCTCATAGCAATGTATGTCTCTTCTCTCTCCCTCATGGCAATGGATTCCTCTTCTCTCTCCCTCATAGCAATGGATTCCTCTTCTCTCTCCCTCATCTCTCCCTCATAACAATGGATTCCTCTTCTCTCTCCCTCATGGCAATGGATTCCACTTCTCTCCCTCATGGTGATGGATTCCTCTTCTCTCTCCCTCATAGCAATGGATTCCTCTTCTCTCCCTCATAACAATGGATTCCTCTTCTCTCTCCCTCATGGCAATGGATTCCACTTCTCTCCCTCATGGTGATGGATTCCTCTTCTCTCTCCCTCATGGTGATGGATTCCTCTTATCTCTCCCTCATGGTGATGGATTCCTCTTCTCTCTCCCTCATGGTGATGGATTCCTCTTATCTCTCCCTCATGGTGATGGTTTTCTCTCTCCCTCATGACAATAGATTCCTCTTATCTCTCCCTCATGGCAATGGATTCCTCTTCTCTCTCCCTCATGGCAATGGATTCCTCTTCTCTCTCCCTCATGGCAATGGATTCCTCTTCTCTCTCCTTCATGGTGGTTTCCTCTTCTCTCTCCCTCATGACAATGGATTCCTCTTCTCTCTCCCTCATGGCAATGGATTCCTCTTCTCTCCCTCATATCAATGGATTCCTCTTCTCTCTCCCTCATGGTGATGGATTCCTCTTCTCTCTCCCTCATGGTGGTTTCCTCTTCTCTCCCTCATGACAATGGATCCTCTTCTCTCTCCCTCATGGCAATGGATTCCTCTTCTCTCCCTCATAGCAATGGATTCCTCTTCTCTCTCCCTCATGGTGATGGATTCCTCTTCTCCCTCCCTCATGGTGATGGTTTTCTCTTATCTCTCCCTCATGACAATGGATTCCTCTTCTCTCTCCCTCATGACAATGGATTCCTCTTCTCTCCCTCATGGCAATGGATTCCTCTTATCTCTCCCTCATGGCAATGGATTCCTCTTCTCTCTCCCTCATGGCAATGGATTCCTCTTCTCTCTCCCTCATGACAATGGATTCTCTTCTCTCTCCCTCATGGCAATGGATTCCTCTTCTCTCTCCCTCATGACAATGGATTCCTCTTCTCTCTCCCTCATGACAATGGATTTCTCTTCTCTCTCCCTCATGACAATGGATTTCTCTTCTCTCTCCCTCATGACAATGGATTCCTCTTCTCTCTCCCTCATGACAATGGATTCCTCTTCTCTCTCCCTCATGACAATGGATTCCTCTTATCTCTCCCTCATGGTGATGGATTCCTCTTCTCTCTCCCTCATGGCAATGGATTCCTCTTCTCTCTCCCTCATGACAATGGATTCCTCTTATCTCTCCCTCATGGCAATGGATTCCTCTTCTCTCTCCCTCATGGCAATGGATTCCTCTTATCTCTCCCTCATGGCAATGGATTCCTCTTCTCTCCCTCATGACAATGGATTCTTCTCTCCCTCATGACAACAGAGTCCTCTTCTCTCTCCCTCATGGTATGGTAATGGATTCCTCTTCTCTCTCCCTCATGGCAATGGATTCCTCCTCTCTCCCTCATCAATGGATTCCTCTTCTCTCTCCCTCATGGCAATGGATTTCTCTTCTCTCTCCCTCATGGCAATGGTTTCCTCTTCTCTCCCTCATGACAATGGATTCCTCTTCTCTCTCCCTCATGACAATGGATTCCACTACTCTCTCCCTCATGACAATGGATTCCTCTTCTCTCTCCCTCATGACAATGGATTCCTCTTCTCTCTCCCTCATGGCAATGGATTCCTATTATCTCTCCCTCATGGCAATGGATTCCTCTTCTCTCCCTCATGACAATGGATTCCTCTTCTCTCTCCCTCATGGCAATGGATTCCTCTTCTCTCCCTCATGACAATGGATTCCTCTTCTCTCCCTCATGGCAATGGATTCCTCTTCTCTCTCCCTCATGGCAATGGATTCCTCTTCTCTCTCCCTCATGGCAATGGATTCCTCTTCTCTCTTCCTCATGGCAATGGATTCCTCTTCTCTCTCCCTCATGACAATGGATTCCTCTTCTCTCTCCCTCATGGCAATGGATTCCTCTTCTCTCCCCCTCATGACAATGGATTTCTCTAACAAACTTGATTTACAAATAATACAAAATAAAACTTGAGTAACTTAACATTATCTGCAAAACACATATATTCGCAATGCATGCATTTTTCAATCTATATTTCATAAGGAATTATGTGAATCAAATGTGATGCATTTTTAGCAAGAAAAGACAATGGTACGCAGACTGGTAAATAAAGCATGCTGTTTCACTGGAGACTGGTCCACATAATGTAGACAATGGTACGCAGACTGGTACACCAATTACGTCCTTTCACTGGAGACTGGTCCACATAATGTAGACAATGGTACGCAGACTGGTACACCAATTGCGTCGTTTCACTGAAGACTGGTCCACATAATGTAGAAAATGGTACACAGACTGGTACACCAATTACGTCCTTTCACTGGAGACTGGTCCACATAATGTACACAATTGTACACAGACTGGTACACCAATTACGTCCTTTCAATGGAGACTGGTCCACATAATGTACACAATTGTACACAGACTGGTACACCAATTACGTCCTTTCACTGGAGACTGGTCCACATAATGCAGAGCAACACTGGACATAATGATCACATTGGAGGTATATATAAGTATCTAATGTTGTGTCCATTTGATTGTCTTTATATCAATACCGTCTTGTACCATTTCCCATAGAGGACTGAAAAATAAAGACAAATTAGAAATTGATTTTGAAAAACAATGTATATTTTTCCACTCACTTCAGTGGAGTAATGAAAGCAGACGTAAAAGATATGAAGTTATTGTAATAAAAACTAATATGTAGTATAATGAAGCTTGTGCTATAAAAATGCCAAATAATCATCCAACTGGAACATGGTTACAATATGCACAACTCGACATCATACTGTTGCTTCCTGCTTTGGTAAAAATCCAATAATGGCAATAAGGGGTTTTGGAGATGACAAGCGCGGACAAGTTTTATGTTATCAAATGTTCAAATGGCTGCATATCTGCCAAAAATCAGCCAACCGGAACTGGGTTACAATATGCACAACTAGACATCATACCAATGATTCTTGAAAAGTAATGTGAAAATCGGGTTTTGGAGATGAAGTAAGGATATGCAAAATGTTCAAATGGCCATAAATCCGCAATAAATCATCGAACTAGACATTATGCCGATGCTTCCGGCCAAGTTTCATGAAAATCCAACAAAAGAGGTAATGGCGATGAATCACGAACAAGCTAAAGCGGACAGCAATAACAATAAGTCTCCCCCTATTATGGGGAGACATGATTCTTGTGTGATGTATCAACCCAATCCCTTCTTGGTATGCAATGTAAATGTACATTTGTTTGTTTTTTGGGTTTAATGTTGCACCAACAGGTTAGGTCATATGGCGACTCTCCAGTTGATGGAGGAAGAATCCGGGCGCCCCTCCGAGCAGTATTTCATGCACGGGTGGGCACCAGGGTAGAACCACTGCCCTTTTAGTAAGCCAGCTGGATAGTAACCTCGCATGAAAGAATTTGACATCCATTGGTGGGATTCGAACATACAGTAGTGAGGGGAAAGTGATTTGAAATCAACAACCTTAACCACTCAGCCGCAATCAATAGATTGACCGGAGGACGGTATAAATACGACATGCCGTATGGCTCACCGAGACAGGGGTTGTAAATACTGCACGCACATACCAACGTTTGGTTTATGGGCTAAAATATTCATCCAGAAGGGGCTTAAGGGCTAATATAGACTACAAATTAGCCCCCTTACTCTAAATGACTTAGGGGCTAACAACAGTATTCAACTGGACAGTAAAAACATAACGTGCCTCTCCAAGACAGGCATAGAGTGCAGGCAATGGATTTACCCAAAATTGTATAATTAATTGGCCATTCCTTTGATCTCTATAGCAACATAAAAGTTTTTATGGCCACATAACCCCTGACCCTAGACCACTAGACTGTAAATCTGTTGTTCTCCTAGTCACTTAAATACCAAATCATGGGTATGGACAGACAGACAGACAGACAGACAGACGGACCATGCATACATGACATGCTTTATTGAGACTGGGGATATAAACAAGGTTATGGACAGACAGACAGACAGACAGAGGCGGCACTAAAACTATATAAAGTACAAGGCGACTCACCTCATTTCTCTCAACTTTGTGACGTGTTTTATACATTTATCCGCTGTGTAGTCAAGCTCCTCTTGTGTAGTAAATCTCCCAATACCAAACCTAAAGTATAACAAGATATGTTGCAATTTGCCTGGTGAGTCAAATAAATATATTTTAACACCAAGACAATTAATTGGGCCGTATCGAGTTTTTGATAATATCAATGCCTGGGGAAACTCGATGGGTTTTCTGTGTATTTATTGATTATCATTAATCCTATTAATAGGCCTATTAGCCCGTGATTTAATTAATGACATACTTTAATCAAAAGCGAGTCACTACAATGTGGATAAACTTGCCCGCCATTGTTTACGGGTCAACGGAACGATATATAGTTTTAAAAATGTGCGTCTAATTTGACATATTTACTCATGATTTATGTCAATCACGCCAAATCTACCCGTAAACCTCATCGATATAACACAGAAACTTGAAATTATATGTTTGCATTGAAGCTACGGGAGCATTTGTGTATGCTGAAATGATCGTGTATAATCGTGCCTGTTCAGCGATTTCCGATAGAATTCCGTTTCTATATTTAGCAATAGTATCTTGTAGAGAAGAGTTGTCGTTCTTCAAATCTACACCCTGAAAAATTAGAGTGTAAGTAGATGGCGCTACGTTCGGAAATCAAGTTTCCCCAGTCTGTCTTTTGCCACTGGTCATTGTAAAGCACTCTTCCTATTTCCAGTAAGCTACACTGGTCATTGTAAAGCACTCCTCCTATTCCAGTACCACTGTCATTGTAAAGCCTCCTCCTATTCAGTAAGCTACACGGTCATGTAAAGCACTCCTCCTATCCAGTACGCTACACTGGTCATTGAAAGCCTCCTCCTATTCAGTAAGCTACATGTCAAAACACCACCAAACAAACAACACCCCACACACTGGTCATTGTAAAGCACTCCTCCTATGTCCAGTACGCTACACTGGTCATTGTAAAGCACTCCTCCTATTTCCAGTACGCTACACTGGTCATTGCAAAGCACTCCTCCTATTTCCAGTAAGCTACACTGGTCATTGTAAAGCACTCCTCCTATTTCCAGTAAGCTAAACTGGTCATTGTAAAGCACTCCTCCTATTTCCAGTAAGCTACACTGGTCATTGTAAAGCACTCCTCCTATTTCCAGTAAGCTACACTGGTCATTGTAAAGCACTCCTCCTATTTCCAGTAAGCTACACTGGTTCATTGTAAAGCACTCCTCCTATTGTAATGTTGTATTTAATATATTGTAACCATATTTGTTGACATTTATTAAATAATAACATGTAAGGACGTCATTTTTCTCCTTATACTTCCCATCAATCATTGTCCGAGTGTTATTTGGGGGTCAGTCTGTTGTGGTGGGGAGTAGACCACCCGCATTTCCTGGGTCAGAACGACTACTCAACTCTTCAACCTCCGTAAGTGAATGACGACTTTCTCACATATCACCATTTATTACTTATCCCTGATAGGGAGTGAACCTGCAGCCGTGATGATAGTGGTGAAAGACTAGTTCCAACGAGGACTCTCAATCACGCGGTTTCTCACTTCTATATAGATATTTTGTGCTGGTATCTGGTAGAGATGGTATATAGATATTTTGTGCTGGTATCTAGTAGAGATGGTATATAGATATTTTGTGCTGGTATCTGGTAGAGATGGTATATAGATAGTTTGTGCTGGTATCTGGTAGAGATGATATATAGATAGTTTGTGCTGGTATCTGGTAGAGATGATATATAGATATTTTGTGCTGGTATCTGGTAGAGATGGTATATAGATATTTTGTGCTGGTATCTAGTAGAGATGGTATATAGATATTTTGTGCTGGTATCTGGTAGAGATGGTATATAGATAGTTTGTGCTGGTATCTGGTAGAGATGATATATAGATAGTTTGTGTTGGTATCTGGTAGAGATGGTATATAGATAGTTTGTGCTGGTATCTGGTAGAGATGATATATAGATAGTGTGTGCTGGTATCTAGTAGAGATGATATATAGATAGTTTATGCTGGTATCTGGTAGAGATGATATATAGATAGTGTGTGCTGGTATCTGGTAGAGATGGTATATAGATAGTTTGTGCTGGTATCTGGTAGAGATGATATATAGATAGTTTGTGCTGGTATCTGGTAGAGATGATATATAGATAGTGTGTGCTGGTATCTGGTAGAGATGATATATAGATAGTGTGTGCTGGTATCTAGTAGAGATGGTATATATACTGAGTCAAAAAAGAAACGATACTGGTGTTTATGTGTCTATAATTTCAACATTTATTAAGAAAATTCTTTGAAAATTCATAAGATGATAGTCCAACATGTTTGAAAGAGGAGCACATAAAGCATAATGAGCCTCCGAAACTGTCTGCTGCGTGATGACGTAATTCGTCGGACAGGGGTCTAATGGAGTTTTCACACAGACGTCAATACCGAGTATGGGCACCATTTGCGTCTCTCACTGCAATGCACCGCCGTCGCATCGAACGGAAGAGTGTCTGAATCTCTTGCTGGTCAATATTTGTCCACTCCTGACGCAAAACATCCCTCAGTTGGTTTAACGTTACCGGCTGACGTGGCGGTCTAACGTATCCCACAAATGTTCTATGGGTGACAAGTCTGGTGACAAAGCAGGCCACGGCAGGGTTTCAATATTGTTCTGCTCCAATAATGTGGTGGAAATCCGAGCAGTATGACACCTGGCGTTGTCCTGTTGGAACAGTGTGACGTTTCTGTTGGCGTTAAAGAACGGCACAACAACTGGCGCAAGGATCTCATCACAGTACCGCTGGGCGTTTAGGTTCCCGTCCACCACTAACAGTTCAGTGCGACTGCCGAAGGTGATACCGCCCCACGCCCCCGAACAGATCGACCTGACGTACACATGCGTCGGCGTAACGTTCACCGCGTCTGCGATATACCCGCTCTCTGCCATCCACTCGACGCAAACAGAACCGCGATTCATCGCTAAACATCACCGAATTCCACTGTAACCGAGTCCAGCGAACACGTTCCGTCGTCCATTCCCGCCGTACGTCATGGTGACGTCGTGTCAGGATGGGTCCAACGTATGGCCGATAGGCACGAATGCCACGTTCACCGAGCCGGTTCCTGACTGTTTGTGCACTGATGCGATTGTTGGTCATCCCAGGAGTAACGGCAGCTGTGTGCGTAGCAGGTAGGAACCGGTCACGTAAATGTGACATCCGAATGTGACGGTCCTGTTCACGCGTCGTCACACGTGGTCGACCAGATCTTGGACGGTCGTCCACCGATCCATGTGTTCGATAACGTCGAAGTAGACGTGTTATCGTGATCCGCGTAACCCCCGAGTCGATTTGCGACGTCACGCTGACGTAAACCGGCGGCAATCATGCCAATGGCACGCATTCTCTGATTGTGGTTTAGCCTAGGCATTTTGTTAGAGGTAACAATGGGTATGTAAGGTGTTTTTCCTCGATGATAATGCAATACCAGTACAATAAACCGGTTTTCCGATTTGTACATGTGCAGGAAGTTGTCTTTGTTGAGGAGCACGTGCAAATCGGAAATTCGGCGTTCCAGGATTATCGGGTGTTTATTTACCTGTGTTTATGGTTGGCTGACGTTGCAATAAGATACCCGGTACTGATACGTAATAATATATTTCTATGGTTTTATCCGTTTTACGTCATTTTTAGTTTGGTATCGTTTCTTTTTTGACTCAGTATAGATAGTTTATGCTGGTATCTAGTAGAGATGATATATAGATAGTGTGTGCTGGTATCCGGTAGAGATAGTATATAAATAGTTTATGCTGGTATCTGGTAGAGATAGTATATAGATAGTTTGTGTTGGTATCTGGTAGAGATGGTATATAGATAGTTTGTGCTGGTATCTAGTAGAGATGGTATATAGATATATTGTGTTGGTATCTAGTAGAGATGGTATATAGATAGTGTGTGCTGGTATCTGGTAGAGATGATATATAGATAGTTTGTGTTGGTATCTGGTAGAGATGGTATATAGATAGTTTGTGCTGGTATCTTGTAGAGATGGTATATAGATAGTTTGTGTTTGTATCTAGTAGAGATGATAAATAGATAGTTTATGTTGGTATCTGGTAGAGATGATATATAGATAGTTTGTGTTGGTATCTGGTAGAGATGGTATATAGATAGTTTGTGCTGGTATCTGGTAGAGATGGTATATAGATAGTTTGTGTTGGTATCTTGTAGAGATGGTATATAGATAGTTTGTGCTGGTATCTGGTAAAGATGGTATATAGATAGTTTGTGCTGGTATCTGGTAGAGATGGTATATAGATAGATTGTGCTGGTATCTGGTAGAGATGGTATATAGATAGTTTGTGTTGGTATCTGGTAGAGATGGTATATAGATAGTTTGTGCTGGTATCTGGTAGAGATGGTATATAGATAGTTTGTGTTGGTATCTCGTAGAGATGGTATATAGATAGTTTGTGCTGGTATCTGGTAGGGATGGTATATAGATAGTTTGTGTTGGTATCTGGTAGAGATGGTATATAGATAGTTTGTGCTGGTATCCGGTAGAGATGATATATAGATATTTTATGCTGGTATCTAGTAGAGATGGTATATAGATAGTTTGTGCTGGTATCTAGTAGAGATGGTATATAGATATGTTATGCTGGTATCTGGTAGAGATGGTATATATATAGTTTGTGTTGGTATCAGGTAGAGATGGTATATAGATATTTTATGCTGGTATCTGGTAGAGATGATATATAGATAGTTTGTGTTGGTATCTAGTAGAGATGGTATATAGATAGTTTGTGCTGGTATCTGGTAGAGATGGTACATAGATAGTTTGTGTTGGTATCAGGTAGAGATGGTATATAGATATTTTATGCTGGTATCTGGTAGAGATGGTATATATATAGTTTGTGTTGGTATCAGGTAGAGATGGTATATAGATATTTTATGCTGGTATCTGGTAGAGATGGTATATAGATAGTTTGTGCTGGTATCTGGTAAAGATGGTATATAGATAGTTTGTGCTGGTATCTGGTAGAGATGGTATATAGATAGTTTGTGCTGGTATCTGGTAGAGATGGTATATAGATAGTTTGTACTGGTATCTGGTAGAGATGGTATATAGATAGTTTGTGTTGGTATCTTGTAGAGATGGTATATAGATAGTTTGTGCTGGTATCCGGTAGAGATGATATATAGATATTTTATGCTGGTATCTAGTAGAGATGGTATATAGATAGTTTGTGCTGGTATCTAGAAGAGATGGTATATAGATATTTTATGCTGGTATCTGGTAGAGATGGTATATAGATAGTTTGTGCTGGTATCTAGTAGAGATGGTATATAGATATTTGTGTGATCATAATATGGTGTATCATAGAATGTATATAGATAGTTTTGGTTCTGTAGAGATGGTATATAGATAGTTTGTGCTGGTATCTGTAGAGATGATATATAGATAGTTTGTGCTGGTAGAGATGGTATATAGATAGTTTGTGCTGGTATCTGGTAGAGATGATATATAGATAGTTTGTGCTGGTATCTGTAGAGATGATATATAGATAGTTTGTGCTGGTATCTGGTAGAGATGGTATATAGATAGTTTGTGTGGTATCTGTAGAGATGGTATATAGATAGTTTGTGTGATCGTAGAGATGATAATAGATATTTGCTGGTATCTGGTAGAGATGGTATATAGATAGTTTGTGCTGGTATCTAGTAGAGATGGTATATAGATAGTTTGTGTTGGTATCTGGTAGAGATGGTATATAGATATTTGTCTGGTATCTGGTAGAGATGGTATATAGATAGTTTGTGCTGGTATCTAGTAGAGATGGTATATAGATAGTTTGTGTTGGTATCTGGTAGAGATGGTATATAGATAGTTTGTGTTGGTATCTGGTAGAGATGATATATAGATAGTTTGTGCTAGTAGAGATGGTATATAGATAGTTTGTGTTGGTATCTGGTAGAGATGATATATAGATAGTTTGTGCTGGTAGAGATGGTATATAGATAGTTTGTGCTGGTATCTGGTAGAGATGATATATAGATAGTTTGTGTTGGTATCTCGTAGAGATGGTATATAGATAGTTTGTGCTGGTATCTGGTAGAGATGGTATATAGATAGTTTGTGCTGGTATCTCGTAGAGATGGTATATAGATAGTTTGTGTTGGTATCTAGTAGAGATGATATATAGATAGTTTGTGCTGGTATCTGGTAGAGATGATATATAGATAGTTTGTGTTGGTATCTGGTAGAGATGATATATAGATATTTTATGCTGGTATCTGGTAGAGATGGTATATAGATAGTTTGTGTGTTGGTATCTAGTAGAGATGATATATAGATAGTTTGTGTTGGTATCTGGTAGAGATGGTATATAGATAGTTTGTGCTGGTATCCAGTAGATATGGTATATAGATAGTTTGTGCTGGTATCTAGTAGAGATGGTATATAGATATGTTATGCTGGTATCTGGTAGAGATGGTATATAGATAGTTTGTGTTGGTATCAGGTAGAGATGGTATATAGATATTTTATGCTGGTATCTGGTAGAGATGGTATATATATAGTTTGTGTTGGTATCTAGTAGAGATGATATATAGATAGTTTGTGTTGGTATCTAGTAGAGATGGTATATAGATAGTTTGTGCTAGTATCTGGTAAAGATGGTATATAGATAGTGTGTGCTGGTATCTGGTAGAGATGGTATATAGATAGTTTGTGCTGGTATCTGGTAGAGATGATATATAGATAGTTTATGCTGGTATCTAGTAGAGATGGTATATAGATAGTGTGTGTTGGTATCTGGTAGAGATGATATATAGATAGTTTGTGCTGGTAGAGATGGTATATAGATAGTTTGTGTTGGTATCTGGTAGAGATGGTATATAGATATATTGTGTTGGTATCTGGTAGAGATGGTATATAGATAGTGTGTGCTGGTATCTGGTAGAGATTATATATAGATAGTTTGTGTTGGTATCTGGTAGAGATGGTATATAGATAGTTTGTGCTGGTATCCGGTAGAGATGGTATATAGATAGTTTGTGCTGGTATCTAGTAGAGATGGTATATAGATAGTTTGTGTTGGTATCTGGTAGAGATGGTATATAGATAGTTTGTGCTGGTATCTGGTAGAGATGGTATATAGATAGTGTGTGCTGGTATCTGGTAGAGATGGTATATAGATAGTTTGTGCTGGTATCTGGTAGAGATGGTATATAGATAGTTTGTGTTGGTATCTGGTAGAGATGATATATAGATAGTTTGTGTTGGTATCTAGTAGAGATGGTATATAGATAGTTTGTGTTGTTATCTAGTAGAGATGGTATATAGATAGTTTGTGCTGGTATCCGGTAGAGATGATATATAGATATTGTATGCTGGTATCTGGTAGAGATGGTATATAGATAGTTTGTGCTGGTATCTAGTAGAGATGGTATATAGATAGTTTGTGTTGGTATCAGGTAGAGATGGTATATAGATAGTTTATGCTGGTATCTGGTAGAGATGGTATATAGATAGTTTGTGCTGGTATCTAGTAGAGATGATATATAGATAGTTTGTGCTGGTAGAGATGGTATATAGATAGTTTGTGCTGGTATCTGGTAGAGATGATATATAGATAGTTTGTGCTGGTATCTAGTAGAGATGATATATAGATAGTTTGTGCTGGTATCTGGTAGAGATGGTATATAGATAGTTTGTGTTGGTATCTAGTAGAGATGGTATATAGATAGTTTGTGCTGGTATCCGGTAGAGATGATATATAGATATTGTATGCTGGTATCTGGTAGAGATGGTATATAGATAGTTTGTGCTGGTATCTAGTAGAGATGGTATATAGATATTTTATGCTGGTATCTGGTAGAGATGGTATATAGATAGTTTGTGTTGGTATCTGGTAGAGATGATATATAGATAGTTTGTGCTGGTATCTGGTAGAGATGGTATATAGATAGTTTGTGCTGGTATCTGGTAGAGATGGTATATAGATAGTTTGTGCTGGTATCTGGTAGAGATGGTATATAGATAGTTTGTGTTGGTATCTGGTAGAGATGGTATATAGATAGTTTGTGTTGGTATCTGGTAGAGATGATATATAGATAGTTTGTGCTGGTAGAGATGGTATATAGATAGTTTGTGTTGGTATCTGGTAGAGATGGTATATAGATAGTGTGTGCTGGTATCTGGTAGAGATGATATATAGATAGTTTGTGTTGGTATCTGGTAGAGATGGTATATAGATAGTTTGTGCTGGTATCCGGTAGAGATGGTATATAGATAGTTTGTGCTGGTATCTGGTAGAGATGGTATATAGATAGTTTGTGTTGGTATCTGGTAGAGATGGTATATAGATAGTTTGTGTTGGTATCTGGTAGAGATGGTATATAGATAGTTTGTGTTGGTATCTGGTAGAGATGGTATATAGATAGTTTGTGTTGGTATCTGGTAGAGATGGTATATAGATAGTTTGTGCTGGTATCTGGTAGAGATGGTATATAGATAGTTTGTGTTGGTATCTGGTAGAGATGATATATAGATAGTTTGTGCTGGTAGAGATGGTATATAGATAGTTTGTGCTGGTATCTGGTAGAGATGGTATATAGATAGTTTGTGCTGGTATCTGGTAGAGATGGTATATAGATAGTTTATGCTGGTATCTGGTAGAGATGATATATAGATAGTTTGTGTTGGTATCTGGTAGAGATGGTATATAGATAGTTTGTGCTGGTATCTGGTAGAGATGGTATATAGATAGTTTGTGTTGGTATCTGGTAGAGATGATATATAGATAGTTTGTGTTGGTATCTGGTAGAGATGGTATATAGATAGTTTGTGCTGGTATCTGGTAGAGATGGTATATAGATAGTTTGTGTTGGTATCTGGTAGAGATGATATATAGATAGTTTGTGCTGGTAGAGATGGTATATAGATAGTTTGTGCTGGTATCTGGTAGAGATGGTATATAGATAGTTTGTGCTGGTATCTGGTAGAGATGGTATATAGATAGTTTGTGTTGGTATCTGGTAGAGATGGTATATAGATAGTTTGTGCTGGTATCTGGTAGAGATGGTATATAGATAGTTTGTGCTGGTATCTGGTAGAGATGGTATATAGATAGTTTGTGCTGGTATCTGGTAGAGATGATATATAGATAGTTTGTGCTGGTATCTAGTAGAGATGATATATAGATAGTTTGTGCTGGTATCTGGTAGAGATGGTATATAGATAGTTTGTGTTGGTATCTGGTAGAGATGGTATATAGATAGTTTGTGCTGGTATCCGGTAGAGATGATATATAGATATTGTATGCTGGTATCTGGTAGAGATGGTATATAGATAGTTTGTGCTGGTATCTAGTAGAGATGGTATATAGATAGTTTGTGTTGGTATCTGGTAGAGATGGTATATAGATAGTTTGTGCTGGTATCTGGTAGAGATGGTATATAGATAGTTTGTGCTGGTATCTGGTAGAGATGGTATATAGATAGTTTGTGTTGGTATCTGGTAGAGATGGTATATAGATAGTTTGTGTTGGTATCTGGTAGAGATGATATATAGATATTCTGGTAGAGATGGTATATAGATAGTTTGTGCTGGTATCTGGTAGAGATGATATATAGATAGTTTGTGTTGGTATCTGGTAGAGATGGTATATAGATAGTTTGTGCTGGTATCTGGTAGAGATGGTATATAGATAGTTTGTGCTGGTATCTGGTAGAGATGATATATAGATAGTTTGTGTTGGTATCTGGTAGAGATGATATATAGATAGTTTATGCTGGTATCTGTAGAGATATATAATAGTTTGTGTTGGTATCTGGTAGAGATGATATATAGATAGTTTTGTGGTAGAGATGGTATATAGATAGTTTGTGCTACATTGGTCTGGTAGAGATGGTATATAGATAGTTTGTGCTGGTAGAGGTATATAGATAGTTTGTGTGGTATCTGGTAGAGATGGTATATAGATAGTGTGTGCTGGTATCTGGTAGAGATGGTATATAGATAGTGTGTGCTGGTATCTGGTAGAGATGATATATAGATAGTTTGTGCTGGTAGAGATGGTATATAGATAGTTTGTGTTGGTATCTGGTAGAGATGATATATAGATAGTTTGTGCTGGTAGAGATGGTATATAGATAGTGTGTGCTGGTATCTGGTAGAGATGATATATAGATAGTTTGTGTTGGTATCTGGTAGAGATGATATATAGATAGTTTGTGCTGGTAGAGATGGTATATAGATAGTTTGTGCTGGTATCAGGTAGAGATGGTATATAGATATTTTATGCTGGTATCTGGTAGAGATGATATATAGATAGTTTGTGTTGGTATCTCGTAGAGATAGTATATAGATAGTTTGTGCTGGTATCTCGTAGAGATGGTATATAGATAGTTTGTGCTGGTATCCGGTAGAGATGGTATATAGATAGTTTGTGCTGGTATCTAGTAGAGATGGTATATAGATAGTTTGTGTTGGTATCTGGTAGAGATGGTATATAGATAGTTTGTGCTGGTATCTGGTAAAGATGGTATATAGATAGTGTGTGCTGGTATCTGGTAGAGATGGTATATAGATAGTGTGTGCTGGTATCTGGTAGAGATGGTATATAGATAGTGTGTGCTGGTATCTGGTAGAGATGGTATATAGATAGTTTGTGCTGGTATCTGGTAGAGATGGTATATAGATAGTTTGTGTTGGTATCTGGTAGAGATGATATATAGATAGTTTGTGTTGGTATCTAGTAGAGATGGTATATAGATAGTTTGTGTTGTTATCTAGTAGAGATGGTATATAGATAGTTTGTGCTGGTATCCGGTAGAGATGATATATAGATATTGTATGCTGGTATCTGGTAGAGATGGTATATAGATAGTTTGTGCTGGTATCTAGTAGAGATGGTATATAGATAGTTTGTGTTGGTATCAGGTAGAGATGGTATATAGATAGTTTATGCTGGTATCTGGTAGAGATGGTATATAGATAGTTTGTGCTGGTATCTAGTAGAGATGATATATAGATAGTTTGTGCTGGTAGAGATGGTATATAGATAGTTTGTGCTGGTATCTGGTAGAGATGATATATAGATAGTTTGTGCTGGTATCTAGTAGAGATGATATATAGATAGTTTGTGCTGGTATCTGGTAGAGATGGTATATAGATAGTTTGTGCTGGTATCTGGTAGAGATGATATATAGATATTGTATGCTGGTATCTGGTAGAGATGGTATATAGATAGTTTGTGCTGGTATCTAGTAGAGATGGTATATAGATATTTTATGCTGGTATCTGGTAGAGATGGTATATAGATAGTTTGTGTTGGTATCAGGTAGAGATGGTATATAGATATTTTATGCTGGTATCTCGTAGAGATGATATATAGATAGTTTGTGTTGGTATCTGGTAGAGATGATATATAGATAGTTTGTGTTGGTATCTGGTAGAGATGATATATAGATAGTTTGTGTTGGTATCTGGTAGAGATGATATATAGATAGTTTGTGTTGGTATCTGGTAGAGATGATATATAGATAGTTTGTGCTGGTAGAGATGGTATATAGATAGTTTGTGTTGGTATCTGGTAGAGATGATATATAGATAGTTTGTGCTGGTAGAGATGGTATATAGATAGTTTGTGTTGGTATCTGGTAGAGATGATATATAGATAGTTTGTGCTGGTATCTGGTAGAGATGGTATATAGATAGTTTGTGCTGGTATCTGGTAGAGATGGTATATAGATAGTTTGTGCTGGTATCTGGTAGAGATGGTATATAGATAGTTTGTGCTGGTATCTGGTAGAGATGATATATAGATAGTTTGTGTTGGTATCTGGTAGAGATGGTATATAGATAGTTTGTGTTGGTATCTAGTAGAGATGGTATATAGATAGTTTGTGCTGGTATCCGGTAGAGATGATATATAGATATTGTATGCTGGTATCTGGTAGAGATGGTATATAGATAGTTTGTGCTGGTATCTGGTAGAGATGGTATATAGATAGTTTGTGCTGGTATCTGGTAGAGATGGTATATAGATAGTTTGTGCTGGTATCTGGTAGAGATGGTATATAGATAGTTTGTGTGGTATCTGGTAGAGATGGTATATAGATAGTTTGTGTTGGTATCTGGTAGAGATGATATATAGATAGTTTGTGCTGGTATCTGGTAGAGATGGTATATAGATAGTTTGTGCTGGTATCTGGTAGAGATGGTATATAGATAGTTTGTGTTGGTATCTGGTAGAGATGATATATAGATAGTTTGTGTTGGTATCTGGTAGAGATGGTATATAGATAGTTTGTGCTGGTATCTGGTAGAGATGGTATATAGATAGTTTGTGTTGGTATCTGGTAGAGATGGTATATAGATAGTTTGTGTTGGTATCTGGTAGAGATGGTATATAGATAGTTTGTGCTGGTATCTGGTAGAGATGGTATATAGATAGTGTGTGCTGGTATCTGGTAGAGATGTATATAGATAGTTTGTGCTGGTATCTGTAGAGATGGTATATAGATAGTTTGTGTTGGTATCTGGTAGAGATGATATATAGATAGTTTGTGTTGGTATCTGGTAGAGATGATATATAGATAGTTTGTGTTGGTATCTGGTAGAGATGATATATAGATAGTTTGTGTTGGTATCTGGTAGAGATGGTATATAGATAGTTTGTGCTGGTATCTAGTAGAGATGATATATAGATAGTTTGTGTTGGTATCTGTAGAGATGATATATAGATAGTTTGTGCTGGTAGAGATGGTATATAGATAGTTTGTGCTGGTATCTGTAGAGATGATATATAGATAGTTTGTGCTGGTAGAGATGGTATATAGATAGTTTGTGTTGGTATCTGGTAGAGATGGTATATAGATAGTTTGTGCTGGTATCTGGTAGAGATGGTATATAGATAGTGTGTGCTGGTATCTGGTAGAGATGATATATAGATAGTTTGTGCTGGTATCTGGTAGAGATGATATATAGATAGTTTATGCTGGTATCTGGTAGAGATGGTATATAGATAGTGTGTGTTGGTATCTGGTAGAGATGATATATAGATAGTTTGTGCTGGTAGAGATGGTATATAGATAGTTTGTGTTGGTATCTGGTAGAGATGGTATATAGATATATTGTGCTGGTATCTGGTAGAGATGGTATATAGATAGTGTGTGCTGGTATCTGGTAGAGATATATATAGATATTGTGGTATCTGGTAGAGATGGTATATAGATAGTTTGTGCTGGTATCTGGTAGAGATGGTATATAGATAGTTTGTGCTGGTATCTGGTAGAGATGGTATATAGATAGTTTGTGTTGGTATCTGGTAGAGATGATATATAGATAGTTTGTGTTGGTATCTGGTAGAGATGGTATATAGATAGTTTGTGCTGGTATCTGGTAAAGATGGTATATAGATAGTTTGTGCTGGTATCTGGTAGAGATGGTATATAGATAGTTTGTGCTGGTATCTGGTAGAGATGGTATATAGATAGTTTGTGTTGGTATCTGGTAGAGATGGTATATAGATAGTTTGTGCTGGTATCTGGTAGAGATGGTATATAGATAGTTTGTGCTGGTAGAGATGGTATATAGATAGTTTGTGCTGGTATCTGGTAGAGATGGTATATAGATAGTTTGTGCTGGTAGAGATGGTATATAGATAGTTTGTGCTGGTATCTGGTAGAGATGGTATATAGATAGTTTGTGTTGGTATCTGTCTAGTAGAGATGGTATATAGATAGTTTGTGCTGGTATCTGGTAGAGATGGTATATAGATAGTTTGTGATCTAGTAGAGATGGTATATAGATAGTTTGTGCTGGTAGAGATGGTATATAGATAGTTTGTGCTGGTATCTGGTAGAGATGGTATATAGATAGTTTGTGCTGGTATCTGGTAGAGATGGTATATAGATAGTTTGTGCTGGTATCTGGTAGAGATGGTATATAGATAGTTTGTGTTGGTATCTGGTAGAGATGGTATATAGATAGTTTGTGCTGGTATCCGGTAGAGATGATATATAGATAGTTTGTGCTGGTATCTGGTAGAGATGGTATATAGATAGTTTGTGCTGGTATCTGTAGAGATGGTATATAGATATTTTTGTGGTATCTGGTAGAGATGGTATATAGATAGTTTGTGTTGGTATCTGGTAGAGATGATATATAGATAGTTTGTGTTGGTATCTGGTAGAGATGGTATATAGATAGTTTGTGCTGGTATCTGGTAAAGATGGTATATAGATAGTTTGTGCTGGTATCTGGTAGAGATGGTATATAGATAGTTTGTGTTGGTATCTGGTAGAGATGGTATATAGATAGTTTGTGCTGGTATCTGGTAGAGATGGTATATAGATAGTGTGTGCTGGTATCTGGTAGAGATGATATATAGATAGTTTGTGCTGGTATCTGGTAGAGATGGTATATAGATAGTTTGTGCTGGTATCTGGTAGAGATGGTATATAGATAGTTTGTGCTGGTATCTAGTAGAGATGGTATATAGATAGTTTGTGTTGGTATCTGGTAGAGATGATATATAGATAGTTTGTGTTGGTATCTGGTAGAGATGGTATATAGATAGTTTGTGTTGTTATCTAGTAGAGATGGTATATAGATAGTTTGTGCTGGTATCCGGTAGAGATGATATATAGATATTGTATGCTGGTATCTGGTAGAGATGGTATATAGATAGTTTGTGCTGGTATCTAGTAGAGATGGTATATAGATAGTTTGTGTTGGTATCAGGTAGAGATGGTATATAGATAGTTTATGCTGGTATCTGGTAGAGATGGTATATAGATAGTTTGTGCTGGTATCTAGTAGAGATGATATATAGATAGTTTGTGCTCGTAGAGATGGTATATAGATAGTTTGTGCTGGTATCTGGTAGAGATGATATATAGATAGTTTGTGCTGGTATCTAGTAGAGATGATATATAGATAGTTTGTGCTGGTATCTGGTAGAGATGGTATATAGATAGTTTGTGCTGGTATCCGGTAGAGATGATATATAGATATTGTATGCTGGTATCTGGTAGAGATGGTATATAGATAGTTTGTGCTGGTATCTAGTAGAGATGGTATATAGATATTTTATGCTGGTATCTGGTAGAGATGGTATATAGATAGTTTGTGTTGGTATCAGGTAGAGATGGTATATAGATATTTTATGCTGGTATCTCGTAGAGATGATATATAGATAGTTTGTGTTGGTATCTGGTAGAGATGATATATAGATAGTTTGTGTTGGTATCTGGTAGAGATGATATATAGATAGTTTGTGTTGGTATCTGGTAGAGATGATATATAGATAGTTTGTGTTGGTATCTGGTAGAGATGGTATATAGATAGTTTATGCTGGTATCTAGTAGAGATGATATATAGATAGTTTGTGTTGGTATCTGGTAGAGATGATATATAGATAGTTTGTGCTGGTAGAGATGGTATATAGATAGTTTGTGCTGGTATCTGGTAGAGATGATATATAGATAGTTTGTGCTGGTAGAGATGGTATATAGATAGTTTGTGTTGGTATCTGGTAGAGATGGTATATAGATAGTGTGTGCTGGTATCTGGTAGAGATGGTATATAGATATTGTATGCTGGTATCTGGTAGAGATGATATATAGATAGTTTGTGCTGGTATCTGGTAGAGATGATATATAGATAGTTTATGCTGGTATCTGGTAGAGATGGTATATAGATAGTGTGTGTTGGTATCTGGTAGAGATGATATATAGATAGTTTGTGCTGGTAGAGATGGTATATAGATAGTTTGTGTTGGTATCTGGTAGAGATGGTATATAGATATATTGTGCTGGTATCTGGTAGAGATGGTATATAGATAGTGTGTGCTGGTATCTGGTAGAGATGATATATAGATAGTTTGTGTTGGTATCTGGTAGAGATGGTATATAGATAGTTTGTGCTGGTATCCGGTAGAGATGGTATATAGATAGTTTGTGCTGGTATCTAGTAGAGATGGTATATAGATAGTTTGTGTTAGTATCTGGTAGAGATGATATATAGATAGTTTATGTTGGTATCTGGTAGAGATGATATATAGATAGTTTGTGTTGGTATCTGGTAGAGATGGTATATAGATAGTTTGTGCTGGTATCTGGTAAAGATGGTATATAGATAGTTTGTGCTGGTATCTGGTAGAGATGGTATATAGATAGTTTGTGCTGGTATCTGGTAGATATGGTATATAGATAGTTTGTGTTGGTATCTGGTAGAGATGGTATATAGATAGTTTGTGCTGGTATCTGGTAGAGATGGTATATAGATAGTTTGTGCTGGTAGAGATGGTATATAGATAGTTTGTGCTGGTATCTGGTAGAGATGGTATATAGATAGTTTGTGCTGGTAGAGATGGTATATAGATAGTTTGTGCTGGTATCCGGTAGAGATGGTATATAGATAGTTTGTATTGGTATCTGGTAAAGATGGTATATAGATAGTTTGTGCTAGTAGAGATGGTATATAGATAGTTTGTGCTGGTAGAGATGGTATATAGATAGTTTGTGCTAGTAGAGATGGTATATAGATAGTTTGTGCTAGTAGAGATGGTATATAGATAGTTTGTGCTAGTAGAGATGGTATATAGATAGTTTGTGCTGGTAGAGATGGTATATAGATAGTTTGTGCTGGTATCTGGTAGAGATGATATATAGATAGTTTGTGTTGGTATCTGGTAGAGATGGTATATAGATAGTTTGTGTTGGTAGAGATGATATATAGATAGTTTGTGCTGGTAGAGATGGTATATAGATAGTTTGTGCTGGTAGAGATGGTATATAGATAGTTTGTGTTTGTAGAGATGATATATAGATAGTTTGTGCTGGTAGAGATGGTATATAGATAGTTTGTGTTGGTAGAGATGATATATAAATAGTTTGTGCTGGTAGAGATGGTATATAGATAGATTGTGTTGGTAGAGATGATATATAGATAGTTTGTGCTGGTAGAGATGATATATAGATAGTTTGTGCTGGTAGAGATGGTATATAGATAGTTTGTGTTGGTAGAGATGATATATAGATAGTTTGTGCTGGTAGAGATGGTATATAGATAGTTTGTGTTGGTAGAGATGATATATAGATAGTTTGTGCTGGTAGAGATGGTATATAGATAGTTTGTGCTGGTATCTGGTAGAGATGATATATAGATAGTTTGTGTTGGTATCTGGTAGAGATGATATATAGATAGTTTGTGTTGGTATCTAGTAGAGATGGTATATAGATAGTTTGTGTTGGTATCTAGTAGAGATGATATATAGATAGTTTGTATTGGTAGAGATGGTATATAGATAGTTTGTATTGGTAGAGATGGTATATAGATAGTTTGTATTGGTAGAGATGGTATATAGATAGTTTGTATTGGTAGAGATGGTATATAGATAGTTTGTATTGGTAGAGATGGTATATAGATAGTTTGTGTTGGTATCTAGTAGAGATGGTATATAGATAGTTTGTCTGGTATCTAGTAGAGATGGTATATAGATAGTTTGTGCTGGTAGAGATGATATATAGATAGTTTGTGCTGGTAGAGATGGTATATAGATAGTTTGTGTTGGTATCTGGTAGAGATGGTATATAGATAGTTTGTGCTGGTATCTGCTAGAGATGGTATATAGATAGTGTGTGCTGGTATCTTGTAGAGATGGTATATAGATAGTGTGTGCTGGTATCTGGTAGAGATGATATATAGATAGTTTGTGTTGGTATCTGGTAGAGATGGTATATAGATAGTGTGTGCTGGTATCCGGTAGAGATGGTATATAGATAGTTTGTGTTGGTGTGACAGTATGTAAATAAGGGGAACTAATCTAGTTTTTTAAAAGGCATTTCATATAGTTTGTTATCTCCCTTATTTCATTATTTCATAAGAGTATGAATACATATTTGGGAATTGAAGTATGACTGGGGTAATTGGGTTTACCGCCAGATTTGATCTTGACTCAGTTGTCAGGTTCTTTGGAGATCAGTCATACATTTATTTACTTGCTGTGTATAGACAGTTTTAACGATGATCTACAGTTTTATTCAGTAACAAGACTTAACACTACTGGCACTGCACGATTGAGAGGAACAGAGAGGCTGTGAAAGCTTAGACCCATAGTTTG
>CM026395.1:75682616-75701097 GCA_014843695.1 Archivesica marissinica
ATAGATAGTTTGTGCTGGTATCTGGTAGAGATGGTATATAGATAGTTTGTGTTGGTATCTGGTAGAGATGGTATATAGATAGTTTGTGTTGGTATCTGGTAGAGATGGTATATAGATAGTTTGTGCTGGTATCTGGTAGAGATGGTATATAGATAGTTTGTGCTGGTATCTGGTAGAGATGGTATATAGATAGTTTGTGCTGGTATCTCGTAGAGATGGTATATAGATAGTTTGTGTTGGTATCTGGTAGAGATGGTATATAGATAGTTTGTGTTGGTAACTGGTAGAGATGATATATAGATAGTTTGTGTTGGTATCTGGTAGAGATGGTATATAGATAGTTTGTGCTGGTATCTCGTAGAGATGGTATATAGATAGTTTGTGTTGGTAACTGGTAGAGATGATATATAGATAGTTTGTGTTGGTATCTGGTAGAGATGGTATATAGATAGTTTGTGCTGGTATCTCGTAGAGATGGTATATAGATAGTTTGTGTTGGTAACTGGTAGAGATGATATATAGATAGTTTGTGTTGGTATCTGGTAGAGATGGTATATAGATAGTTTGTGCTGGTATCTCGTAGAGATGGTATATAGATAGTTTGTGTTGGTAACTGGTAGAGATGATATATAGATAGTTTGTGTTGGTATCTGGTAGAGATGGTATATAGATAGTTTGTGCTGGTATCTGGTAGAGATGATATATAGATAGTGTGTGTTGGTATCCGGTAGAGATGGTATATAGATAGTTTGTGTTGGTATCCGGTAGAGATGGTATATAGATAGTTTGTGCTGGTATCTGGTAAAGATGGTACACACGCGAGTCTATGTACAGTACCTTATAGAAGAATGTGCGAGATCCTCTTCAGCACCAATAGCACGCAACACGTATGATGGCTCGAGAGATGCAGACGTACACGCACTGCAATGAAAACGTTGGTTGGAGAACTATTATTTCTCTACATGTAGAAACATTTTATATATTACACATCACATTATGAATATCTTCATCAATTATAGTCAGATTGAATTGAGAATTGGCAGGTGTATCCTATAAAACATCCCCAAACAATTGCCCCAGTGTTTCATGTTCTTACGAATCATGTGTCTATGCAAGGGTATTAGTGACGGAATTTATTGAACGCCCCATTTTGGCCCTAAAAAAAATACATTTTAGAAAACGCTTACTTCTTGTGTGTTTTTCGGTACACTAATATGTGGTTAAATATAGAAATAATCTATACTGGATAGTTTAATATACTGGATATAATATACAATTCTGTAGCCATAGCAACTGCTCAAAATACACAAATATTTTGCATTGCTATTCAAATATTTTCGTGCATTTTGCTAATTATGTGTGCATTTTGGTACATTCAAAGACCTCCAAATATGTCCACCAATGCCAATCATATTTATATATCGCTTCATGTGCGAAAGGCCCAGAGTTTGAGCCCCGCTGGAGTGGTTACAATTGTGTCCTTAGGCAAGGCATTTAAATTCCTCATGCCTCTTCTCCCTCATGGCGATGGATTCCATCAGGAATGAGGTCTCAAGAGTGATTAATATAAGTTATAAGAACTTGTTTTATAATCGAGTTAAATGTTATGTTATATTTCGGGTTTTACACCTGCATCAGCACCATTTTGGGCTATATCGCCGGCGGGCAGTTTATCTAACAACACCTTTCCTGGGCAGGCTCCAGCGGTTAACCAGTACTTGGGTGCACCAACCCCCGTAAGAAACTGCCAACTTTTTCATATAAATGAGACACAGTCTGAGCGGGGCTCGAACCCGTGACCATCAGTGATGATAGGTTACAGTGGTAAACAAGTCAGCGACTGTAACCACTCGACCATAGAGGCGGACGAATAGAGCTAAAACAAATGTGTATAAACTAAGCATATTTATTGAGGTAATACAGATACAAGTTGGTCCACACAATTCAGGTCTCTCCTCCACAAGGTGACTATACATAAACCAGAGAACCCCAAATGCCTCGGCGGAGGCGACTATACATAAACCAGAGAACCCCACATGCCTCGGTGACAATACATAAACCAGAGAACCCCACATGCCTCGGTGACAATACATAAACCAGAGAACCCCACATGCCTCGGTGACAATACATAAACCAGAGAACCCCACATGCCTCGGCGACTATACATAAACCAGAGAACCCCACATGCCTCGGCGGAGGCGACTATACATAAACCAGAGAACCCCACATGCCTCGGTGACTATACATAACCAGAGACCCCACATGCCTCGGCGACTATACATAAACCAGAGAACCCACATGCCTCGGCAGAGGCGACTATACATAACCAGAGAACCCCACATGCCTCGGTGACTATGCATAAACCAGAGAACCCCACTGTCTCGGCGACTATACATAAACCAGAGAACCCCACATGCCTCGGCTGAGGCGACTATACATAAACCAAGAACCCCACATGCCTCGTTGACTATACATAAACCAGAGAACCCCACATGCCTCGGCGGAGGCGACTATACATAAACCAGAGAACCCCACATGCCTCGGTGACTATACATAAACCAGAGAACCCCACATGCCTCGGCGGAGGCGACTATACATAAACCAGAGAACCCCACATGCCTCGGCGGAGGCGATTATACATAAAACTACCAGATAGGTCCACATGCCTCGGTGACTATACATAAACCAGAGAACCCCACATGCCTCGGCGGAGGCGATTATACATAAAACTACCAGATAGGTCCACACAACCATTCAGACAAATAAAACAGTTAAAATATCCAAAATATGTAGAAACTGGGATAAAATACCAGTATTAGATATTCTGTGGTTTCCATGGCAACATGATGTTTGTTCAGAGTAAGCCAAATAATTACTTCTCCTATCAACAAAATGATAAACTAATCCAAATACGACTGTTAAAATAGTTACAGATATATCATTATCTATATAGTTGTCTGTTAATACAAGAACAGGCCCTCAAAGACCATACCACCTTACCTTCCCGATGATAGTGCAATATCTTTTAATGCCATCAGCAAACTTTCACCTTCCACAAATGCAAACGATAAATTCACACAACCTAAAAGGACATAAAGCAATATCGACATTATTTAGTTTATACAAATTTATTTTAGCTCGATTGCGAAACAAGTTCTCACAACTTATATATTAATAACTCTCAAGATCTCATTCCTGATGGAATCCATTGAAGGAGAGAGAAATTGCAATGTGGAATTTAAATGCCTTGCCTAAGGGCACAATCATAACGGCTCCAGCGGGGCTCGAACTCTGTGCCTTTCACACCTGAAGCGAGTGAGCGTGCTACCACAGTGCTATCACGACTTCCAGATTATTTAAATGCATAGATAGGCAATGGTATTAGTAGTGGTGACATGCAAACGAATGTGATAACATTATATGAAATACGGGTGTCATTTGTGCGTGTGTTTTACGTTTATTTATCTGTTGCTAGTCCGCCTCCGTGGTCGAGTGGTTAAGGTCGCTGACTTGTATACCACTGTAACCTATCATCACTGATGGTCACGGGTTCGAGCCCCGCTCAGGCCGTGTCTCATTTATATGAAAAAGTTGGCAGTTTCTTACGGAGGTTGGTGCACCCAAGTACTGGTTAACCGCTGGAGCCTGCCCAGGAAAGGTGTTGTTAAGTAAACTGCCCGCCGGCGATATAGCCCAAAATGGTGCTGATGCAGGCGTAAAACCCGAAATATAACAATATAACAATTATCTGTTGCTACCAGTTGCCCATATGAGCGACGCCTCCTGAAGATATTAGTAATTTTCGATGTTTGGAGGATAATGCAATGACACAGACAGAGACCCATTCCAGAGTCTCCTCTGGTTCTTTTACGTGCACGGTGTACACCACCAACACAAGACCTCGGTTTAACATCCCATCTGAAAGACTGTTAATTTTATTAGGGTTAGACGGGGGATCGAACCTGCGATCTCTGGATTACCAGTCCAGCATGTTACCACTGGACTACAGATCCGTCTGTCGGTGTCATTTATGAATTATGAAAATTTTATTCATCTATACATCTGTTCCACGAAAAACATACCAATTTGAATCTTCAAGATCAAAGGTCTGAAAACCAGTCAAAGTGACGATCACTACATTAAGGAAACAAACCTGGATATGTTGTTTCTGGACCTCCATTACGTATAATATGACAAATTAAGGAAACAAACCTGGATATGTTGTTTCTGGACCTCCATTACGTATAACATAATATGACAAATTAAGGAAACAAACCTGGATATGTTGTTTCTGGATCTCCATTACGTATAACATGTGAAATCTTCGATGTTATTCTGTCTATGAGGCCCTGGGACAGGGTGGATATACGCCTATGATCATACTGAAATACAAAGCATACAGTTATGTACACTGATGCCCCCACAGTCAGATATAATATACCATACTCCATCGTAACATTCCCCACCCCCAAAATAAGTAATAAAGTAAAGACAGAGACAGACAGACAGACAGACAGACAGACAGACAGACAGACAGACAGACAGACAGACAGACAGACAGACAGACAGACAGACAGACAGACACAGACAGACAGACAGACAGACAGACAGACAGACAGACAGACAGACAGACAGACACAGACAGACAGACAGACAGACAGACAGACAGACAGACAGACAGACAGACAGACAGACAGACAGACAGACAGACAGACAGACAGACAGACAGACAGACAGACAGACAGACAGACAGACAGACAGACAGACAGACAGACAGACAGACAGACAGACAGACAGACAGACAGACAGACAGACAGACAGACAGACAGACAGACAGACAGACAGACAGACAGACAGACGACAGACAGACAGACAGACAGATAGATAGATAGATAGATAGATAGATAGATAGATAGATAGATAGATAGATAGATAGATAGATAGATAGATAGATAGAGATAGATTTCTTTATTTATAGAGGGTGACCTAATTAGTTTTGAACTAATCCTCCTTAGGGCCCTCTTCAATTTGTTAACACTATAGAATAAATGTACATACACAATAATTATAACATAGTTATGCCGTACAATATACATGCATAATGTTGTACAATGTAACTTAAACAACAGCCTAAGTAAATCAGGTACTTTGATAGAAATACAAAACGACATAAGCATATTGATTTACAATCATTATATATATATAACTGTCTAGTGTCTACCAATTAAAACGTTGTATCCATACTTTACATTTTGTCTTGAATATATTTAAAGATCTGGATGTCTTAATTTCAAATGGTAGACAATTCCATATCTTTGGACCAGAGTATTTTAATGATTTCTTATACATTTCACATCTAGGTCTTGGAATATAGAGATCCATATTCAGGGTTTCCACTCTTTTTGGACAATCAAATTCAAGCACTATTTAAGCACTTTTCAAGGACCGTGAGCACCATTTTCAAGGACTATTAAATTATGTGCGGGTAGATAACTTACCGCTACATTCAATGTGTTATCATGCTGCCTGCACTCCTTGTACAAGTATGTCAATGTAACTCTTAACACCGAACTTGAAATGTTGTCAAATGTCAATTAAACAAAAGCAAAGCTAATTGCAGAACAATTTTAACATATTTACAGTTATTGTTTAGACATATTTAGTCTTTTAAGAGCGCAGCCTTGTCCTCCAGTTTTTTGGATAGGCTCTCAAACAACTTCTTCTTCTCCCTGGACTTCTCTCTGTTTGCATTAGCTTGAGCCAACAGTTCCAGCTTTCCAAGGGTCTCAGCTTGTGTACACAGTTTATCAGCACTCTGTATAAGAGCAGTTTCATCAGTTTTAGCCTGTTTCCTCTTCTTCTTTATGCACTCAATCTCATCATGGATGGCCTTTCTCTTCCTTTTCTGCTCTTCTGATTTCTCATCCTCCCGCTTCTTGTCGAGGTAACTATGGTATCTGTGGCGAGCTGACTGTGCACTCAGCATGAGCTCTTTACTCACAACAAAGTTGTTCAGTCCACCAGTGTAGAACATGTAGTCACAAATAATACGTTGTGCCACTACAGTTTGTTTCAGCATATTTTCACACTCGACTTGCTTATTCACTGAAAAGCCACGTTCCACTTGAGCCTGTCCATGTGATATTATCAGAATTAATTTGATGAATTTGATGAGATGACAAAATCTCTCTTTGTTTTCCAGATTGAGATCCATGTAGAACTCATCAAGTCTGTCCTTATACGGGTTGAAGTCGGTGAACTTCTTCACACCAATCGATGGAATGCTCTCGAGCAAATTGTCATACTCTGTCAACAGGATGTCGCCCTCACTGCTGTCAATCCATTTGGTTGAAATTATCTTTTTCACAACCTTCTTGAAGCGTTCTTTGCTCTCTGGCTTATCAGATGCAATTTCCACGGGACTGAGAGAACTGAGATTTCTCACAAGAGAATAGGTGATGGGGCTCTTCTCCTTCAGTTTCATAATCGACCTAATTAGAAACCCTTTACTCTCCATTCGAAAATCCATTAGTTGTCTGTCACTAACTTTCAGTCCTTTCAGCTTCTCTTCTGTGCATAGCCCGAGGTCAACGCTTTTGTAACCAACATGGTTTCCAGAGTCTTCAATCTTCAAACGGAGCAACTTGTCAGTTGAGGTAGAATGTTTCTCCAAAACATCTGACTTGATGAATTTTCTCATCAGTGTCTTTATGACTGAAGTAAGCTCTGTTCCGAGAAATGGGACCATTGGTTTGTCAGTTTGGAAGTTCACGAGGAATGGATAGAGAATGTTTGCAACAGTGTTGAAGAATTCCATCTTCGCAAGCAGCAAACTGTCCTTGCAAGCCTTGGATATTACCTCGTACGATTTGCAAGTTGGTTTTGGGAACACCTTTGCCTCAACCTTCTTCACATACCCTTGAACAAGTGGCCAGATCTTAACGGCTCTCTTCACGACTGGCACATTTTCTAGCCATCTGTGTTGTACATACTTCAGTGGCATGACCGAGTTCATAGACGTTCCAGATTCAACAACACATGTTGTGTAATCTTCCCGACGGGCTGGGGAATCCTTGAAGAGATAATATAGAGCACTAAGAATCCCACCGACATCCCACTCTGTTGATGTTGCTCCTGCCTTGAACGCATTGTGCATTGTGTGCAGGCCACATGACCCAATATCTATGAGTGAATGGTTATAATCCTTTTGGATTTGTTCTTGAACAATATCATAAAATGCCCAATTGACGTTCGGTCCATCCATACTGATTTGTAACAGATTATCTGCATGTGGTACTTGGTCAAACACTGCGTCCTGAAAGTGACGTACCATGTCTTTCGCTGTACCATGTCCCATAACAGTCGAACCGAAATAGCGAGTGACTACTTTAGGCTCAGTGTTCTCTTCATCCCAGAACCTTAAATGAATGTCCATTTGTTTTTCCTGCATTTTTTTGTTGAGGGATTCATCAAATAAGACGACAAATGGTCCGCTGACAGAATTCATCAGATTATTTTTGAAGTGATCTGCTATGCCAAACACTGTCAAGTAGCGTGTTTTTGTTTCTCCACATGCAAATTTCGAAGCTACCTCACTATCCGGGAACATTCTTTGGAATAAGTTGCTTATTCCTTCATTGCTGTGGTATGATGAGTGGTTTGTAATACAGTGTATCGTCCACAGAATTTCAGCCTCTAAGCCACGATTGCCGGACACGAAATTTCTAACACAGACATCAGCTTCACTGGTTGATGATGTTTTAACATGTGAGGGGTCTGTTTGTGAAACTCCTTTGGGGTCCGTTTGTTTGCCCTGTTTCATAAACATATCTAGCGTACAACCCGAATTTGAAGAAGGTCCCGAAAGTTTTTTGTGCTTTTCACTTTTAACATGAGACTTGATAGCACTTTCACCCATCGCGCCTATGTCAAATTCCTTGCGACACACAGTACAATTAGCTTTGCTTTTGCTTTCCTTCACCGGTGACAACCACGCATATTTCTTGTCCCATCCGGGATTAAAAACACATTTTCCCGAAGGCATTTTGACTTTTGAGTTTGTTGTTGTTGTTTGTCGTGGAAATCCAGACGCTGACTTTTCGCCCTGTGCAAATATTTTTAGTGGCTATTTTTACATGCGCTGCGCACTAACTTTAATTACTAAATTCTACGGTCGCGGATGGTCCGTTTCGTCCCCAAGTCATGGTCCTGTTCTGTAATGCTCGGAGTGGAAATTGTGTGCTAACCCAACTGTCCGCGAGTCTATATTAGTACCTGTGTATGATAATACACACGATAATTCTATATCTGCAGTAGTATTATGTATTATCCCGGCAGCGCACATCCGACGGATGACACCGCGCGCATTAAACTCATCCGAGTAACCGGTTACATAGACACTGCGTCATTGGGGCGAACCAGTATTGGGGCGAACACGGATAGGGGACGAAATCGTTTTTGGGGCGAAACCACCCGGGACCGTTATTTGACTTCCGGTTCTAATCTAGATGTAAACAATACCAGCTGTTCGCTCCATTTTATACTATTTGTTGACCGTTATTGAGAAAAAAACATTGGAAATGAGTATTTCTTCAGGGATTAGATGGGAACCATCATAGCTCAACAGCATTTAAGCACTTTTCAAGGGTCATGGTCGAAAATCAAGTACTTTTCAAGGATAAAACTGAAATTAAGCACTTTTCATGGGAGGGCTTGAAATTCAAGGACTTTTCATTTCCGTACGAACCCTGATATTTGAAACATTTCTCAATGTCATATCTGAAGTAACTGAATTGCAATGTCTTAATTGAAAATGTTCATTCAAATAATTCGGTACAAGATTGTTCATAATTTTGTACATTGTTACTGCTTTTTGAAAAATAATCCGTTGGTCAAAAGTCATTATATTAATTTCAGACATTGATTCACGCAAAGAAATATAATCTTGGCCCAGAATGAATTTACAAGCTCGTCTTTGCAATCTTAATAATGTGTTGATATTTTGTTGTGTGGTGTTTCCCCATATGATACAACAATAATCAAAATGTGGTTGGATATATGCCTTGTAATAAAGTATTCTGTAGTTCAGATTCACAATATACCGTATTTTACCTAATAGCCAAATGTTAGTTGAAATCTTTTTCACAATATATTTGATATGTGAGTCCCATTTTAATGAATCCTGAATGTGTACTCCAAGCAACTTCTCTGATTTGCTGGTTTTCAATAATATATTTTCATATTTAAGAGAGAGTGTAGGGTTAGGGAAAGCACATTTTCGCTGGAAGTCTCTAATTATTCTGGAAACTGTTTTCATGGTTCAGAGTGATCTCATGGATTTTAGTTTAATAATATTTTATTAGTTTAATCATATTGTATTTAGTTTAATCATATTGTATTTAGTTTAATCATATTGTATTTAGTTTAATCATATTGTATTTAGTTTAATCATATTGTATTTAGTTTAATCATATTGTATTTAGTTTAATCATATTGTATTTAGTTTAATCATATTGTATTTAGTTTAATCATATTGTATTTAGTTTAATCATATTGTATTTAGTTTAATCATATTTTATTTAGTTTAATCATATTTTATTGCTCGATTCGTTTTACATGTGAATACAAAACATGACAAATTAACAAACGGGTCAGGCCACAAGTTCAAGCAAAATTAGTTACGGCCCTTCCCGAAGTCTCATGGATTGGACAATGTGATATATCACACACCTTTGCATGTGTTCAGTTTTATACAGCCAGTACATATTTTCTTATATGTACACATGTGTAATAACAAGGAAAGGGATTCGAATAAGTTACTGTGTAACTTTTCTTCCAATCCTAACTGTGCTGTTGCAACTATTCCTACGTTATGTACCATTCTCCCCAATCCTAACTGTGCTGTTGCAACTATTCCTATGTTATGTACCATTCTTGCCAATCCTAACTGTGCTGTTGCAACTATTCCTATGTTATGTACCATTCTCCCCAATCCTAACTGTGCTGTTGCAACTATTCCTACGTTATGTACCATTCTCCCCAATCCTAACTGTGCTGTTGCAACTATTCCTATGTTATGTACCATTCTCCCCAATCCTAACTGTGCTGTTGCAACTATTCCTACGTTATGTACCATTCTCCCCAATCCTAACTGTGCTGTTGCAACTATTCCTATGTACCATTCTTGAATAAAATATTGTTTAAACTAATAACAACTGGAAGCATTCTGATTGGTTGAGGGAATAATTCTTATAATTTGTAAATTAAACTTTAAAGATGCATATTTCTATTTGAATTGGTACATAACATTAATGGTAAGACACGATTTAAAAGAAGTCTCGATGCAATTATAACGCTGTCTAAAACATAAATACAACGCTGCTTTGCAAATTAGACGTCATGACAATTTGCGCTTAAACTTGGCACCAAAATAAAGTAACAACGTTATTTATTAAAGTGAGCGCGCTACGGTAATGTGATCAAAAGGATCTTAACACTCGTGATGATTTCATACCATATTTTATGAAACTAGTTTGGTATGAAATCACAACTCGTGTAAAATCCTATATATAAAATGTTTTGCTGGCGATTGCTCCGATTTTAACATTTGCCTGTATTCGAACACCCAGTGTTATAAATTGGTATCTTGTGTCATACAACATCAATAATTTGCATAATATCATCCGGCTAATTATGTTAATTAGGCGGCAAATTATGTTAAGATGTTTTACTTCGGCATCGATGATTGGCTATTCATATTATACATGGTATCACGTTTACTGACATCTTGTGCATGAATGTGCCGAAACCAAACAGAACGACTCCAACCTCCTATTCACTCTCAGATCTCGATGCACAAACTTGACATTAACAATGCTTACCTCCATTTCCTGCATGGCAATGTCACAAGCTGCGCCTAAACCAACACATAGTGGTGCGGGCAGGGTACCACTCCTCATACCCCTCTCCTGGCCTCCACCACTCTGCAGGGCCTCAATACGTACCCTCGGTCTCCGTCGCACATACATGGCCCCTACACCTGTAAAATATCGGATTTCAGTAAAACTTATCTAACAACATGAAACAATACCAGCCAACATCTCAACACTGTTAAGTTTCTTTGTTTGGTTTTGGGGCTTAATGGCGAACCAACAGCTTAGGTCAGACAGTGACTCTCCCACTATTATTAGTGGAGGAAGATCCCGGATGTTCCTCCAAGCACAATTGCAGAAACTGATGGGCAACCAGGTAGAACCACCAACCTACCACAAGCCAGCTGGACAGCTTTACACTCCCAATGGGATTCTAACCTACAGAGGTGAGGAGCAAGTGATTTGACCGTAACCACTCGGCCAACCAATACAGTCAAATTTTGTGTGTTTTACATTTATTTATGGTCACCATATGAGCGATGCCTCCTGAAGAGATAATCATTTTAGATTTTGGGATAGTGCAATGATACAGACAGAGACCCTTCCAGAGTCTCATCTGGTTTTTTTATGTGCACCGACACGAGACCCTTGGTTATAAGTTCCATCTGAAAGACTGTTAATATTATTAGGGTCAGATGAGGAATCGAACATGCGATCCCACAATTCGTCTGTAATACATTCAAAGAATACTTCAAGGTCACGCTATAAATTAGTGTATGCTTCAAGGTCACGCTATAAATTAGTGTATGCTATAAATTAGTGTATGCTTCAAGGTCACGCTATAAATTAATGTATGCTTCAAGGTCACGCTATAAATTAGTGTATGCTTCAAGGTCATGTTATAAATTAGTGTATGCTTCAAGGTCATGCTATAAATTAGTGTATGCTTCAAGGTCATGCTATAAATTAGTGTATGCTTCAAGGTCACGCTATAAATTAGTGTATGCTTCAAGGTCATGCTATAAATTAGTGTATGCTTCAAGGTCACGCTATAAATTAGTGTATGCTTCAAGGTCACGCTATAAATTAGTGTATGCTATAAATTAGTGTATGCTTCAAGGTCACGCTATAAATTAGTGTATGCTTCAAGGTCACGCTATAAATTAATGTATGCTTCAAGGTCACGCTATAAATTAGTGTATGCTTCAAGGTCACGCTATAAATTAGTGTATGCTTCAAGGTCACGCTATAAATTAGTGTATGCTTCAAGGTCACGCTATAAATTAGTGTATGCTTCAAGGTCACGCTATAAATTAGTGTATGCTTCAAGGTCACGCTATAAATTAGTGTATGCTTCAAGGTCATGCTATAAATTAGTGTATGCTTCAAGGTCACGCTATAAATTAGTGTATGCTTCAAGGTCACGCTATAAATTAGTGTATGCTTCAAGGTCACGCTATAAATTAGTGTGTGTATACAATCATTTATATTGATTTCCTTAATTGATACATTGAGGAATTATGATTTTAATTGTTTTGATATTAGTATTGTTGATATGTATCCAATGATGACCTCACCTTTGGGACCATATATCTTATGACCACTAATGGACATCAGATCAATATTCATTTTGTTTACATCTAACGGAATCTTGCCAACTGCCTGTGCAGCATCCGTGTGGAAAAATATCTTTCTAGATCGGCACATTGCTCCTGAAATCAGATATAACACCATTGGCTAATGCTCAGTCTAGTGGACACATGTCTACCCAGCTTGATATAGAGTTCTCGAGAAACGACAATTCCTTTCTTTCTTCCCAGTAAAGGACATTGGCTGTCCGATTAGCGCAGTGGTTAGCGCGCTCGCTTCTCACCAATGCAAACCGTGTTCGATCCTCGGACCGTGAAGTATGCGAGACGGTACGATGGTCACCAGATCGCCAGGTGGGTTTTCTCCGGGTACTCCGGTTTCCTCCCACACGAATGACCACATTTACGCTTTCATCCGCGCCAACGAGAGTGATTAATATAAGTTGTTATAACTTGCTTCACAATCGTTGTAAAAATAAAGTTTTTATTATTAAAGGACAAGAACTCCAACTCCAACTCCAGCAGTACACCGCCAGGGTTTTTCCTGGGCAGGCTTAGCCGACCTCAGCGGTTCAACAGTATTAAGCAATGAGTGTGAGGTGCATTGCTCAAGGACACTACATATGTGCCTTGACCAAGCATCGAACAAGGCCCTTTGATTCCAAAACCGACACTCTAACTCTGTACCACAGACTACATTGGGCTTGCTAATGATCACACAGCTCTAACTCTGTACCACAGACTACATTGTGCTTGCTAATGATCACACAGCTCTAACTCTGTACCACAGACTACATTGTGCTTGCTAATGTTCACACAGCTCTAACTCTGTACCACAGACTACATTGTGCTTGCTAATGATCACACTGCTCTAACTCTGTACCACAGACTACATTGTGCTTGCTAATGTTCACACAGCTCTAACTCTGTACCACAGACTACATTGGGCTTGCTAATGATCACACTGCACAGCTCTAACTCTGTACCACAGACTACATTGTGCTTGCTAATGTTCATACAGCTCTAACTCTGTACCACAGACTACATTGTGCTTGCTAATGATCACACTGCTCTAACTCTGTACCACAGACTACATTGTGCTTGCTAATGTTCATACAGCTCTAACTCTGTACCACAGACTACATTGTGCTTGCTAATGATCACACTGCTCTAACTCTGTACCACAGACTACATTGTGCTTGCTAATGATCACACAGCTCTAACTCTGTACCACAGACTACATTGTGCTTGCTAATGATCATACAACTCTAACTCTGTACCACAGACTACATTGTGCTTGCTAATGATCATACAACTCTAACTCTGTACCACAGACTACATTGTGCTTGCTAATGTTCACAGCTCTAACTCTGTACCACAGACTACATTGTGCTTGCTAATGTTCATACAGCTCTAACTCTGTACCACAGACTACATTGTGCTTGCTAATGTTCACACAGCTCTAACTCTGTACCACAGACTACATTGTGCTTGCTAATGATCACACTGCTCTAACTCTGTACCACAGACTACATTGTGCTTGCTAATGATCATACAACTCTAACTCTGTACCACAGACTACATTGTGCTTGCTAATGATCACACAGCTCTAACTCTGTACCACAGACTACATTGTGCTTGCTAATGATCATACAACTCTAACTCTGTACCACAGACTACATTGTGCTTGCTAATGATCACACAGCTCTAACTCTGTACCACAGACTACATTGTGCTTGCTAATGATCACACAGCTCTAACTCTGTACCACAGACTACATTGTGCTTGCTAATGATCACACAGCTCTAACTCTGTACCACAGACTACATTGTGCTTGCTAATGATCACACAACTCTAACTCTGTACCACAGACTACATTGTGCTTGCTAATGTTCACACAGCTCTAACTCTGTACCACAGACTACATTGTGCTTGCTAATGATCATACAACTCTAACTCTGTACCACAGACTACATTGTGCTTGCTAATGATCACACAGCTCTAACTCTGTACCACAGACTACATTGTGCTTGCTAATGTTCACACAGCTCTAACTCTGTACCACAGACTACATTGTGCTTGCTAATGATCACACAGCTCTAACTCTGTACCACAGACTACATTGGGCTTGCTAATGATCATACAACTCTAACTCTGTACCACAGACTACATTGTGCTTGCTAATGTTCACACAGCTCTAACTCTGTACCACAGACTACATTGTGCTTGCTAATGATCACACAGCTCTAACTCTGTACCACAGACTACATTGTGCTTGCTAATGATCACACAACTCTAACTCTGTACCACAGACTACATTGTGCTTGCTAATGATCACACAGCTCTAACTCTGTACCACAGACTACATTGTGCTTGCTAATGATCATACAACTCTAACTCTGTACCACAGACTACATTGTGCTTGCTAATGATCACACAGCTCTAACTCTGTACCACAGACTACATTGTGCTTGCTAATGATCACAGCTCTAACTCTGTACCACAGACTACATTGTGCTTGCTAATGTTCATACAGCTCTAACTCTGTACCACAGACTACATTGTGCTTGCTAATGATCACACAGCTCTAACTCTGTACCACAGACTACATTGTGCTTGCTAATGTTCATACAACTCTAACTCTGTACCACAGACTACATTGTGCTTGCTAATGATCATACAACTCTAACTCTGTACCACAGACTACATTGTGCTTGCTAATGTTCACACAGCTCTAACTCTGTACCACAGACTACATTGTGCTTGCTAATGTTCATACAGCTCTAACTCTGTACCACAGACTACATTGTGCTTGCTAATGATCACACAGCTCTAACTCTGTACCACAGACTACATTGTGCTTGCTAATGATCACACAGCTCTAACTCTGTACCACAGACTACATTGTGCTTGCTAATGTTCATACAGCTCTAACTCTGTACCACAGACTACATTGTGCTTGCTAATGATCACACAGCTCTAACTCTGTACCACAGACTACATTGTGCTTGCTAATGTTCATACAACTCTAACTCTGTACCACAGACTACATTGTGCTTGCTAATGATCATACAACTCTAACTCTGTACCACAGACTACATTGTGCTTGCTAATGTTCACACAGCTCTAACTCTGTACCACAGACTACATTGTGCTTGCTAATGTTCATACAGCTCTAACTCTGTACCACAGACTACATTGGGCTTGCTAATGATCACACAGCTCTAACTCTGTACCACAGACTACATTGTGCTTGCTAATGTTCATACAGCTCTAACTCTGTACCACAGACTACATTGTGCTTGCTAATGTTCATACAGCTCTAACTCTGTACCACAGACTACATTGTGCTTGCTAATGATCACACAGCTCTAACTCTGTACCACAGACTACATTGTGCTTGCTAATGTTCACACTGCTCTAACTCTGTACCACAGACTACATTGTGCTTGCTAATGATCACACTGCACAATCTATTTGGTAAATGTGGAGGAAGGTCAAGGTGCCAGTTTCCCGGAGAACCGGAACAATGATATGTTGTATTCAGTAACGTTGTGTTCTATTGGGTGGCTGTTTAAAGAAACCATTCATATAAATTAATTTAGGACATGTCTACGAGTTTTGTGAAGCCGGCCTCAGGTTTTACAATGGCATGACTGGTTTGGTTACCCTTAGTAACAGTTACCGTGATTCTGTATCTACCACTCACCAATATCCTCTATCGGCTGTCTGACTCCTATCTCATTGTTAATGGTCATTATTGACACAAGCACCGTATCTGGTCTAATTGCTTCCTCCAGCACCTGTAGTATTTACACTATTTAAAGCCCCATTATGTATTTACTTAGAACATCCTGCACACCAATATATTTTATGGAGTGAATGCTTTGAACTCTTAACTATTGTCTCATATTACTGGTATAATGTTTCTAAGTAACACATTTTTATTGCAAAATTGTTAAATAACTGTCCACGAATGAAATGGTCTTTATGTAATTCTCATCTAAGAATTGCCTCCCTTTATGTAGATTCATCTACAAAATCCTAAATAAATCTGATTGGTTGAGAGAATAATCCTTATAAGTTGTAAATTAAACTTTAAATGATGCAGATTTCACGGTGAATTGGTACATAGCGTTAACGGTAAGACAAACAACGATTGCTATTAAGCTCGCCAATAAAAAAATAAGTACTTTAACTCTTTGCGTGTTTACGGTGAAAATAACATTCAAAATATGTCGTGGAATTTAATAATAGTTGTGACGCTACGACACAATTTTAATAAAATTCCATGACATATTTCCAGAGTTTTCAGTTTCTAATGAATTGTCTGTTACAACTATTTGAACTATTTATAGACTTTATTTTACCCAGCATGCAAAGAGTTAAAGAGAGAACTGATACAATAGATCAGATCAAATATGAGATTCTGCGTCTGGATAAAAACTATGTCTGACCTTCATATTAATGAGTCCGTTCATCTGTACAGGTAGGTATGTAATATCGAACCCCTCTCCTTCTAACACCCGACAAGAATCCAAAACACATTTATGCTCCTGTGTCAAACAATAAACATAACATGTTCAAGTATCAGACAATAATATGGTGAATACAGCCCATACAGTCTGTGAATACAGTCCCTACAGTCTGTGAATACAGCCCATACAGTCTGTGAATACAGTCCCTACAGTCTGTGAATACAGCCCATACAGTCTGTGAATATAGTCCCTACAGTCTGTGAATACAGCCCATACAGTCTGTGAATACAGTCCCTACAGTCTGTGAATACAGCCCATACAGTCTGTGAATACAGTCCCTACAGTCTGTGAATACAGCCCATACAGTCTGTGAATACAGTCCCTACAGTCTGTGAATACAGCCCATACAGTCTGTGAATACAGCCCATACAGTCTGTGAATACAGCCCATACAGTCTGTGAATACAGTCCCTACAGTCTGTGAATACAGCCCATACAGTCTGTGAATACAGCCCATACAGTTGTGAATACAGCCCTTACAGTCTGTGAATACAGTCCCTACAGTCTGTGAATACAGCCCATACAGTCTGTGAATACAGCCCATACAGTCTGTGAATACAGCCCTTACAGTCTGTGAATACAGTCCCTACAGTCTGTGAATACAGCCCATACAGTCTGTGAATACAGTCCCTACAGTCTGTGAATACAGCCCCTACAGTATGTGAATACAGCCCATACAGTCTGTGAATACAGCCCATACAGTCTGTGAATACAGCCCATACAGTCTGTGAATACAGCCCTTACAGTCTGTGAATACAGCCCCTACAGTCTGTGAATACAGCCCATACAGTCTGTGAATACAGTCCCTACAGTCTGTGAATACAGCCCATACAGTCTGTGAATACAGCCCATACAGTCTGTGAATACAGCCCATACAGTCTGTGAATACAGCCCATACAGTCTGTGAATACAGTCCCTACAGTCTGTGAATACAGCCCATACAGTCTGTGAATACAGCCCATACAGTCTGTGAATACAGCCCATACAGTCTGTGAATACAGCCCATACAGTCTGTGAATACAGTCCCTACAGTCTGTGAATACAGCCCATACAGTATGTGAATACAGCCCATACAGTCTGTGAATACAGTCCCTACAGTCTGTGAATACAGTCCCTACAGTCTGTGAATACAGCCCATACAGTCTGTGAATACAGTCCCTACAGTCTGTGAATACAGCCCATACAGTCTGTGAATACAGTCCCTACAGTCTGTGAATACAGCCCATACAGTCTGTGAATACAGCCCATACAGTCTGTGAATACAGCCCTTACAGTCTGTGAATACAGTCCCTACAGTCTGTGAATACAGCCCATACAGTCTGTGAATACAGTCCCTACAGTCTGTGAATACAGCCCCTACAGTATGTGAATACAGCCCATACAGTCTGTGAATACAGCCCATACAGTCTGTGAATACAGCCCATACAGTCTGTGAATACAGCCCTTACAGTCTGTGAATACAGCCCATACAGTCTGTGAATACA
>CM026395.1:75702097-75794207 GCA_014843695.1 Archivesica marissinica
AATACAGCCCATACAGTCTGTGAATACAGCCCATACAGTCTGTGAATACAGCCCATACAGTCTGTGAATACAGCCCATACAGTCTGTGAATACAGTCCCTACAGTCTGTGAATACAGCCCATACAGTCTGTGAATACAGCCCATACAGTCTGTGAATACAGCCCATACAGTCTGTGAATACAGCCCATACAGTCTGTGAATACAGTCCCTACAGTCTGTGAATACAGCCCATACAGTATGTGAATACAGCCCATACAGTCTGTGAATACAGTCCCTACAGTCTGTGAATACAGTCCCTACAGTCTGTGAATACAGCCCATACAGTCTGTGAATACAGTCCCTACAGTCTGTGAATACAGCCCATACAGTCTGTGAATACAGTCCCTACAGTCTGTGAATACAGCCCATACAGTCTGTGAATACAGCCCATACAGTCTGTGAATACAGCCCTTACAGTCTGTGAATACAGTCCCTACAGTCTGTGAATACAGCCCATACAGTCTGTGAATACAGTCCCTACAGTCTGTGAATACAGCCCCTACAGTATGTGAATACAGCCCATACAGTCTGTGAATACAGCCCATACAGTCTGTGAATACAGCCCATACAGTCTGTGAATACAGCCCTTACAGTCTGTGAATACAGCCCATACAGTCTGTGAATACAGCCCCTACAGTCTGTGAATACAGCCCATACAGATCACAGCCCTACAGTCTGTGAATACAGCCCTACAGTCTGTGAATACAGCCCATACAGTCTGTGAATACAGCCCATACCAAGTGTGGATACAGCCCCTACAGTCTGTGAATACAGCCCATACCAAGTGTGAATACAGCCCCTACAGTCTGTGAATACAGCCCATACAGTCTGTGAATACAGCCCCTACAGTCTGTGAATACAGCCCTTACAGTCTGTGAATACAGCCCATACAGTCTGTGAATACAGCCCTTACAGTCTGTGAATACAGCCCCTACAGTCTGTGAATACAGCCCATACAGTCTGTGAATACAGCCCCTACAGTATGTGAATACAGCCCATACAGTCTGTGAATACAGCCCATACAGTCTGTGAATACAGCCCATACAGTATGTGAATACAGCCCATACAGTCTGTGAATACAGCCCCTACAGTCTGTGAATACAGCCCATACAGTCTGTGAATACAGCCTTTACTGTGTGCGAATAAAGCACTTATCGTCTTTGAACACAGCCCTTACCCGCTGTGAATACGGCCCTTACAACATGTGAACATGGCCCTTACCGTCTGCGATGTGATCACATGTTTCTTCTTGCTCTTGTAGAACCTTGCCGTTCCCTTCACACAAATATTGTTGGATTCTGTAGCTCCACTTGTGAAAATTATCTCTCTTGGATCTGCACCAATACAGCCTGCAACTTGCTGTGAATAGAGACAGATTTAACAAAAGCCTTAAAAGTAGACACAAACAATTTCCAAAGTCTCATCAATCGTTTTCAAGATCATGTTAAAGATTACTTCTGAATAAATACACCTGTCTCCAACATGTTGAACATGTGCTAAAGATTACTTCTGAATAAATTCGCCTGTCTCCAACACATCAAACAAAGACCACTATTTGCCAGTCCATGGGCCGAGCTTACAGACAGGTCTAAGTGTATAAGAATTATTCCATGACTTATCCACCCAAAACATTATAAGTTAACCCTTACTGTGCTGGAAATGAGTATTTTCATTTTTGCAAACAGCATAGAGCCAGATCAGATGGCACACAATGTACCATCTGATCAGGCTCTATACTCTTTGCAATTCGGATAGTGGAGCTCAAACACTTGGCTGAATAGAAAACGACATAGATCCTGATCAGACACGCATTATACTGCAGCTGATCTGGATAAATGTTGTTTGCACATTCTTTCCAATTTATTCAGCATTACAAGGGTCAATATCGGCCGGAGTTTGAGCCCCGCTGGAGCAGTTACAATTGTGCCCCTAGGCAAGGCATTTAAATTCCACATTGCCTCTTCTCTCTCCTTCATGACGATGGATTCCATCAGGAATGAGGTCTCGAGAGTGATTAATATAAGTTGAAAGAACTTGTTTCGCAATCGAGCTAAAATAAATTTGAATAAACTAATGGGCAATGCAGAATTCTTCGCATATGCTAATACCGTACACATCACTCTTCAGTGGAAACCATTTTATTCCAGACGACAGGATGACCTCATGATCAAGGTTAGAGTGTGAATGTGACAAACATTGACGAGATTACATATATACTCTATCATTTGCAGTCTGATTTTGAACAGATATTTTCGTTAATTATAGGGAATTTGTAATTATTATCACACAGAATTAAATACTTGACACGAGGCAATTAGAGACTTATCTAATCTGAAATAATTTTAACAAGTTTGATAAAGATCATTACCAGGAATAGGGGCATGCCTGGGGCCCCACTTCTCTTTTTTACAATTTTCATACAAAATCTTGTCCAGTAAACTACACTGGCCATTATAAAGCACTCCTATTCAAATGCTGTATATAATGGTCATATTGTATTCTACATGTATTAGATTGTAATTTATAAAATGATACCATTTAAGGACACAAACAAGTGGTTTCTCACATCTCCTAAACAGTCTAACCTACATGTATGATGAGCCCCGAGGATGTATCAGGACCTATGTTGTTTGCTATTCAGTGTTTTAGCTCCACTATCCGAATAGCAAACAGCATAGAGCCTGATCAGACGGAACGTTCTGTGCTGTCTGATCTGGCTCTATTATCTGCCGCTAGCGTGCAACGGGTTAATTATATGGTAAATTCATGTGATATCAAATTTCCAGGGTTCATTCTAGTTCAGAACTTTTGGGAGAACTGAGAAAGCGAGTGATCGCTTCCTTAAATGGTGTTCTTTAATATACTTCTGCAAAATAGGGTTAAAATGCACAGTACAACCATTAAATACAACATTTGAATACAAGGAGTGCTTTATAATGGGCCAGTGTATCTTACTAGACAAAATTTTGTGTGAAAATTGTAAAAAGCAAAAAAATAAAAAAAATTTAGGGAGAAGTGGGGCCCCCCAGAGGGCGAAGTCAGGGTCCCTAGGGCGACAATTTCGCCTACATCGCCCTCTAGAATGATCCCTGGGTTAATATGTATAATTTGCACCATTGTGATGTGATGGTAGGCAATATCCCATAAATGTTTCACAAGTTATACATATTCTTGTCAGCCATGTTGATTTTCCTATATTCATATTTTCACTTCAATAAGATTATATACTTGTAACTACAGTCAAACCCGTGTTAGTGGTCACATCTATTAACCCTTTCCTTCATAAAGATTTAAGTTAACCCATTCAACCCCAAGTAACTGACATGGACTGGTGCGTGATATATTCAGACCAATAAATTAATAAGAAAATTACCTTTGGATCAGTTCATTTATCAAAATGGGTAATTTTATCTAAAAATAGTAATAATTATTACTGGCAAAAAAGTGCAGATCCTGATGAGATGGCTCGTTACGAGCCGGCTCATCTGGATCTACACTTTTCATAAGCCTATTTAGAGACCTGTGGGGTTGAAAGGGTTAATATACTATTATATCGCAATACAAACGACAATTATTTTGTTATGTCAACATACCGCGTATACGACGTTTGTTTATTTACTGAAATATTATTAGCATATAATAGGAAATTACATTCTGCAGACATTTGCATTTTCACCAATGTAGCGTTGCTTGTTGCTTTAAGTGTTTTATTTTGAAAATACAATATACCGGGTACACATCAGAAAATATTTATTTTCAGGCAAACATATCGAGGGAGAAACTAAAATATTATCTAATTACTAGCTACATGGATTATTATTTATATATGTACACGTAATCATGTATCTACAAATACCTCTCTAGCTTTTTCAACAGCGGCCTCAGTCTCCCAACCATACGTATGTGTACGAGAATGTGGGTTACCATAGTAACTGACCATATAGGGCAACATAGCATCCAGTACTCGTGGATCCTAAAATAACCGTATAATCATTGGAGGGCAGAAATACAAGCTAACAAATAAAACGTTTTACATTAAATGTATGCCTCAAACTACAAGATTTACTGACTACAAGGGGAGAATTAGAGGATCAAATAGTGTAAGGGAGAAAGGTGTTCGTATACATGTAGTCTGTAATAGAATATAATATAGATTTATAATGTTAGAACATAGAATATATAACGGGAAGTTGTTTGAGTAACCCAGGGCCCGCGCTGGCAATAGCCAACGTTGCCATTGGCTAAAATATGCCAAAACTGGCTAATAAATACTCAGATTGGCAAAAATGATAAAAACGACAAAAATCTGTAAAATTTCAGCATATTGGAAATTCCCCGACGTTAAATTCACAAACTGCTCCCTAATACACCTGATAACTCTCCCTACTAAATATACCACAGCCTCCTACAACAGACTTCTCCTTAATTTCCCAGACACTTCTCCCTAATTTCCCAGACACTTCTCCCTAATATACCAGACACTTCTCCCTAATATACCAGACACGTCTCCCTAATATACCAGACACGTCTCCCTAATATACCAAACATTTCTCCCTAATACACCATAAAATTTAACATCTTCCTGATATACCTTGAACCTCACGCTACGGTGTTGCATGTAAACAGTAAATGGTTAACAGGCAATGAGTATTGCATGTGTTGAGGTCAGGACTTACATGTAGTCACCATTGGGGAGATCATGTGTAAGCAGCCTGGCTAGCTCAGTTGGTAGAGAGTACTCCCTGTAAGCTAAAGGTCCTGGGTTCGAGCCCTGAGTTCGCTGAACATTTTTTCTCACCCTACCCATGTAAATTGTAAACGTTAACATTCTAACAATGACAGTCTATACTCTACCAAATATCTAAAACACCAATAATATTTAGGGTTCAAAGAAGGAACGAATCTTGTCGGGTATCCTAAATACTGACAGATATGTGCATACATACAGTAGGGGTTGTAGACTGTGCATCCAGATATAGGGGTCTCAGCTCCATGTCTGGCAAATCTTTTTTTAAATTGGAGAAATCTGTTTTTCTCTTTGGCAGCATATCTGTGGACAGGAATAAATGTGTGAAATATCTGAAATATTTAAGCATATTCATCTTGCAACAACACATTACGAGCAATGCGTACATTTAGCAAGTTTGTATTTGGTGTAGGAAGAACCCGAGCGCCCCTCCGAGCAGTATTTCAGGCATGGGCAGGAACCCAGGTAGAAACACTTGAACGTACAGCGGAGAGTGGCAAGTAATTTGAAGTCAACGACATCCACTCTGCGATGGAAGCACCTCCAACGGGTAAGATCCAACGCCTGTTATGCTACTGAGAAGCGAGAGTGCTAATCAAACTTTTTTTCACTGAACATCTCCCTCTCCTGACATTGCCAAACTTCCTACCATAGAGTAGTTCAATGCGCTTGTTTGCCGTATTGATTAAGACTGCCTCTAGTTGTTCTGCCTAACTACTCTAAACAAAACATATTTCATTTTCCCAGACAGATCTAACTAAAATTCCCTATTTCACAGATGTCAGATTAAAACATCATAAATGCTACTAGAATGGGAAGCCATAATTAATGCCAAGCACTTATGGCTGTCCGATTAGAGCAGTGGTTAGCACGCTTGCTTCTCACCAATGCAACCCGGGTTCAATCCTCGGACCGGGAACTATGTGAGATGGTGCGGTGGTCGCAAGATCGGGTAGGTGGGTTTTTTCCCGGGTACTCCGGTTTCCTCCCACACAAATGACCACATTTACGCTTTCAACCGCGCCAACGAGAGTGATTAATATAAGTTGTTAAAACTTACTTCGCAATCGTTGTAAAATAAATAATGTGCAGTTTATTACAATGCAAACCTATCAATTTGATCTGTATACTGGTGATCTTAGACTTGTCACAATAAAATACCCAGAATTTGGAGAGCATGCCACCAGACTACGAGGGTCAACTCACGCACCCCCATAGTCCAAATATTTAGACTTGGAAAATGTGATATATTACTATCCAATGCATTTTTCAAAGTCTAAACGTTAAACCTCAATTATGCGTAGCATATTTATATTCTAGTCGTTTTTATAAATTAATATTGATAACAAGATGAACACATGTATAAATTCTGCACAGTCTATAACGTCTCTTGACACAATATTAAGAAATCAACGTTTAAATTTCATGGGAGAGTTTCATCATACCATTTCGTCCATTTTGAATTTTTTGGTTATTACGAAAAGCCAAAATAGAAATCATTAGACGAAATTGTTTTGAACATTTATCTTCAGTTCCATTACGGTGAACCAAATAAGATTTCATTCAATATCCAATTGTTCATATGCATGAAATGTACTAACAAATAATTAATTCGGATTTCTTTTGTGAAGACTGCGCAGAAAAGGTGGGGAAATCTCACCTGTCGACTTCAAACAGCTAAATGATATGCACAACGGTAAGACAATATATTTTAAACGTTCTTAATATCTATATTTATGATTATTCTTAACACCAAAGTAACCAATGCACACATTTATAACCAATCTTTCATCTGTATCTGTATCTGTATGGTATACACTGCAGAATCCAATTGCTGGCTTTAATGCAGTGGGAGAGAGAGAGCTTGCACGCTTTTAATTAGTCACTAGTTGGTGTGAGGAGTACTTTGAAGCCCTCTACCGATTCAGCACACACTATATTATCCTTCAATTTATTCCAGTCCAGCACAGTCCTTGGAAAGAAAGAATGTTTGTAGATGTCTATGCTAGCTATGATTGGTTCAAAACACTTAGAGTTGTTATTCACTGAATTTTCTACTATGTTTTTAGACACAAACTGTTTGAATTGTTTTGCCCGGATTGTTCGCTTTGGTCGTTGTCTCCGTTGGTAGTCGTTGATGTCTATCGCTGGTACTAGCCCTTCCACCACCTTGAACAGGAATGCCAGTCACTGGTCGCGCCGTCGATCTTGTAGCGGTGGTTGACCTAGGTTGCGTAGCATGTTTGTGACACTACCTTCTACCCGTGTGTTATAATCATTTGTAATAAAATGAGCTGCTTGACGATTTACACGCTCCAGCCTGTCTATGTCTTTCTGTGTGAATGGATCCCAGATGATTGAGCCGTATTCAAGTTGTGATCGGACGAGTGATATATATGCGTTTTTCTTACAGTCCTGTGGACAATGCCTTAAATTCCGGCGCAGAAATCCGAGTGTTGAATTTGCCTTTTTCACGACATTATTTATATGTGCATTCCACTTTAAGTCTTCCGAGAATGTTAAGCCCAAATATGGATTTTGGTTTACTTGCTGTAGTATTTGATTGTTTATATTGTGGAAGTGAGAAGATTTATGTTTGACGCTGAGGATGTAGCATTTCTTTTCATTAAACCGCATGCCCCATCTGTTTGCCCATGCATGTAGTTGATTTGGATCATCTTGCAGAATCACGTGATCACGCTCGTGTTTTATCGGTCTGTATAACAAACAGTCATCAGCAAACAGGCGGACTTGACACATTTAGGTAAGTCATTTATATGGCATAGAAATAGTAAGGGGCCAAGTACTGTGCCCTGTGGGACGCCTGATTTCACTGGAACGTCCCGAGAAGATTCCCCCCTTCGTTAACTATGCGCATGTGCCGTTGTGTCAGGAAGGAGTGTAGCCATTTATGGAGTGATCCGCGTATTCCATGAGTCTAACTTATGTAATAACTTGTTGTGTGGTACCGTGTCAAACGCCTTACTGAAATCGAGTATCATAATGTCCACTTGTTGGTTTTTATTGAAGGATTTAACAATATCATGGGCAGTTACGACTAGTTGCATTTCGCAAGAATATCCACTCCGAAAGCCATGATTTAGCGAGGTGAGAATACTGTGCTTATCTAAGTGGTTTAACATGTGGTGGCAGATGATGTGTTCTAGCTGTTTGGATAACACTGATGTCAGAGAGACTGGCCTGTAATTTTCTGCGAGGTGTCTATCTCCCTTTTTGAAAATTGGTGCGACATTGGCGTTTCTCCAGTCTTCAGGAAGTTCACCGTCGTCAGCAGAGCGTTGGAATATGGCTCTTATGCCGGGTGCTAACTGTGATGCGCATTCCTTTAAGACACGGTTTGGTAGGCAGTCAGGGCCAGCGGCTTTAGTAATTTTTGTATTACGTAATATCTTTTCCACCCCGTCATGTCCGGAAAGCATTAAAAATATAGGTAAGAAATCCCGCCATCGTATCAGGGCAGAAAGTGCTATGCGAAAATGAGTTTTAATGCTCATTTTAATGATAAGACTTCGAAATAACAGCAACATTTTATGTAGAGGTCTTATATATAGGACTAGCACCCCTCCACCCCCTCACAGTCACACACACTGATGTAACCGCACTTGGACTCATTTCAGACATTATCTTTACCTTCCTTAGAAACAGTTGTGTCCATGTTTTGTGAATACAGCATTCGTATGAGGCAGGGAGACACTCGCATGCTATATATGCGATTGCCATTTCGACAGGCAGTTGAAAACATGGTCAATGTTTTTTTAATTTATCTGTCTTGTTTTTGAGATCGACCACATGTAACGAAAATAACAAAGTAGTCCGCATGGAATGGTCTATTTGCCGATTTCACAGTTTCGAAGCTGTAAACATACATATTGTTTCAGCAATGCCCGTTATATAGGAGATTATAAAGCAGATTTATAATGCATAATATAGTAATGCTTAAATAAGGAAACACTATGTCAATACAGTCATGGATTTATTTAATTCGAAACCAAACCGATAAATCCATCATCAAAATATGACAACCTTCGTCTGTACATGATCATTTAGATCTATGTTCATCAGGCTCACGCGTAATAACTTTTGATTAGTTAGGTCACCAGGTAATACAAGAACAATAGAAAAATAACACATTTGATAAACGTTCAATCAGTCAAGGTGTTAACACTGGTTAATAAGCTAATGTAGGTGCGAATCTCACATTTTGAATTGACACCGGGACGGGGGTAGGGGAATAAACCACGTCCAAGTCCAATTGACTCCTAATTATTGAGGTGATAATAATTGATATTGCATCATATTCTACCGGGAACTAAGCACGTTTCCTGGGAAGGTTTAGCCGACTTAATCGGTTAACCAGTATTGTAGATTAAGCGATCTGTGTGAGGTGCCTTACTCAAGCCGTCAAGGACACCCGTGCAAACAACATCCTGGATTTATTCCTTACAACTAACCCCAGTTTAGTAAACCAGGTCAATATTCTACCTGGCATCAGTGATCATAATATAGTGGAAATAAAAGTCAACACATCCACAAATCAAAAGCCTCGCAGGATTCCACTCTAAGAAAGCAAACTGGCAGGCCATTAAACAGTCATTATGTGACTATCACCAGGTTATGACCAACGAATGTAAATATACCGCTCTAAACACTGAAGAGCTATGGGAACATTTCTCTCATGCTCTAAACACCCTTACAGATAAATGGATTCCATCCAAACAGTCATCGTTAACAGATCACCTACCCTGGGTCAATCAGAGTGTTAAGCGAATGATTAGAAGGCGAAATAGGGCCTTTAAAAATACTAGGAGGTCAAGTACGCCTTCAAATCGCAAGAAATTCCTGGATCTAAAACATTTAGTGCAGAAAAAGGTCAAAGAGGCTTATCATCAATACCTAGAAAACATCCTAAATCTAAACAGTGCTGATGCCTCCCATCCTTACAGACCAAACACCAAGAAACTTTATTCCATCCTTAAGCATTCCAAGCAAGATTCCAAATCAATGCCACCCCTAAAGCATGAAAACAAATTCCATCATGAAGAAGCTGCTAAAGCCACAGCACTGAACAAACAGTTTCAGTCTGTCTTCAGCTCCAAATCCCCACTGAGACTTACTTATTTGTAAAATGAAAATTCAGGACACAAATGGAAACCTGAATGGTCAATCCATGCCAAACATGAATGAGATCACAGTAAGCTCAAATGGCATAGAGAAACTTCTCAATAACCTGAACCCCCACAAGGCTAGTGGTCCTGACCAAATTAAGCCAATCATACTTAAAACCCTATCTAAAGAATTCTCACCTATCCTTGAAGTCTTATTCCAAAAATCCCTCAACGAAGGATCACTGCCTGCCCAGTGGAAGTCAGCAAATGTTGCACCCATTTACAAAAAAGGGGACAAGTCAAACCCCGCCAACTATAGGCCTATCTCACTGACATGTGTTCTATGCAAGGTACTAGAACATATAGTTTCCTCCTCGATAGTAAAACACTTCACTAACCACAGTATTCTGTACCATTTGCAGCATGGTTTTAGAGAAAAACGGTTATGCGTGACCCAACTAGTAATGCTAGTCAATGACTTGGTTACCTCTGTCTACAATAAGCATCAGGTAGATCTCATCCTATTAGACTTCAGTAAGGCTTTCGATAAGGTCAATCACGAGAAAGTACTACTAAAAATGCATGAATATGGAGTCAGAGGTCAAACATTAAGGTGGGTTAAGAGTTTTCTAGATAATAGACTCCAGTCAGTTGTCCTTAATGGTATTAGTTCAGAGGCCATTCCGGTGTCCTCTGGAGTCCCACAGGGATCCGTACTTGGACCCCTGCTTTTCCTAGCCTACATAAACGACCTCCCACAAAACATCAGTTCCAAAGTCCGCATCTTTGCAGATGATACTGCAGTCTATCTATCACTGACATCTGCAAATGAATCGGTCACACTCCAAAACGATCTTAAGAGATTAGAAGAGTGGGAGTTGGAGTGGGACATGGAATTTAACCCCTCCAAATGTCAAGTTATCCACGTCACCAGAAGGAAACATCCTATTCCCAGCAAATATAAACTCCATGGAGTCCTACTTGAGTCGGTCACCTCAGCCAAATACCTTGGCGTGGATATCTCAAATAACCTGTCGTGGGACACCCACATAAAAAGGTCAACAAAGAAAGCAAACCAAACATTAGGATTTCTACGTAGAAACCTCCAGGTCAAATCTGAACCCCTTAAGACCATGGCTTACCAGACACTAGTGAGACCCCAGCTTGAATATGGCTCCGAGATCTGGTCGCCCCATACCCAAACATTGATAGACCAAATTGAAGGTGTCCAGCGAAGAGCAGCCCATTGGATAAAGGCTGACTTCTATCGTACCTCTAGTGTTACAGACATGCTACATTCCCTACGCAGACTAGATCAACGGCGTATTGACAATAGGTTATCCCTTATGTATAAAATTCATAATGATCTTGTTGCTATTCCCATTGAAAATTACCTAGTTCCTCTCTCCCGTCCTGCTCGCCATTGCCATTCCTTAAGCTATAGGTTAATTACAGCAACTACAGACTACTACAAGTTTTCCTTCTTTCCAAGAACAATCTATCATTGGAACCACCTCCCTCCTGACATTGTCCATCTCCCTACCATAGAGCAATTCAATACGGCAGTTTGCCATATTGAACATGCCAGTCCCTAGTTGTTCTGCGTAGCTGCTTTTAAACTTTTACCACAACTTATTTTCATTACCTTCTTAAATTATACTTCTAACTACTCATATTTTTACTTTCTTTGCGGTTTATGACTCGCAACATGTCTACGTCCCCGCGAGGGGTTCGACATTAACGGAAGATAGATAGATAGACACTATCCCCACTACAGTGACTTTGTTAAGTATCGGCATTTAAATTGCTACTGGTGTACACTTCTAAGGCAAACATTGTCACAATTAATTGGTATCCTCATGTATATAATGGAGCTCCTTGCTATTGCTTTCACTTTGTTATTGATTCAGTAATGACTTATTTCTTTTCATTATGCTTAATTGAGATTGAACACTATTTGCACAGCCTCTTTTTGAAACACAAATACACATGTTATTGCTTATGACACCAGTAATCGGTATACCCAAGATACTTGCGGCGTCCCTGGTCCAATGGTAGAGCATCGGATTTGGAATCGAAGGTAGTACGCTAGTAGTAGTAATGAAATTGTCTTTGTCAAATTAAAGCTAAAAGTGATAAACAGACACCTAGAAAATTGAGCTGAAATGACTAAAGTATGCATCCATGATGGTAGTAAAACCGTGAATGACTTGTCGATATAATTTCAAGTCTGACACACTTCTGGCCATATATATATATAAGTTTATCCCATCAAAAATAACCAAATTAAGTATGGTTATCGCTGTTTTAGTACTGCTTGAATATTAAGAGTGGGGACAAGCTCTTCAGTGAGGTCCCCCACTCCAGTAATCATGAGATTAAAACCGTAGTCAATCAGACATGCTTATACATTTCTGGCATTTTGTACAGCTGAGGATGATACGGCTGAGAACTCATCCTGGACAATCAATAAAGGGTTCTTTAAAGAGCGAGAAAAAGGAAATCCCCAGAAAATGGATCCTAAATTAGGGAATAAGGTTACACAACCACATGCAAATTCAGTCCGTATTCACATCGGAACCAGATGAGGTCCCACCTTCTAAGGGTCCCTACACTTCAGAGATCAGTACCCTTGTCTTCCTGGAATGTGGGGAAGAAATCAGCCCCATTCATTCCACTATCAACAACATGTCAATGTGCCTGACAGCTTGCCCCAGTATTCAAAAAAGAGGAAAAACAGTGGCTGATCCAGTAATTGGGGTTAGGGGTGTGTGCGTTAACTATGGTATCTGAGGGAATGCAATTGCATATGCTAAAGACCGTCAAAATAGAATGCATAAAAGATATTTTTTATTATGCTGAACCTGCACTTATACAGTCAATCGTGGCGAGACACCCTTGTGGCGGAAGCCTTGTCTATAATAATTGTTCTTATATTACCTTATTTCCAGGTATACTGCCTTGTCCACTTCGGGTGATGTGCCGAGCTTGTTGAACATCAAAACTTGGAATTAAATTTTCCCCTCAACTCACAGTTGAAGAAGAGTACTTCAAAGAGCAGAAATATATGTGACAATGTATAAAACTATTTCAAATTTGAGAGGCCATAGTGTAGTTGGTCGATTCTTGAAAACATTACCTTCTTGCGCCTGCACAAATACAAGGCCTGTAGTGATTCTGAATGCCCAGTGCAATAGACAATTAAGTTTTGACATGTATCCCAGGTTGTCAAGACAACAAGTTACATACTACCTACGTTACCATGAATACTTCAGTGAGGACTTGAACGATGGTGCCATAAAGCACTTCATGACAAATAAATTAGCATCAAATTGTCCAATCGAAGATCGGGCAGCTGAAGTAAGACTAAAGCTGGATGATACAGACAACAGTCCCAACAGTTACTTGTTTGGAATGTTCGATGGACATGCTGGTTGTGCTTGCGCGCAGGTTGTCAGTGAGCGACTCTTCAGTTATATAGCGGTAATGCTGTCATCAATGGACATGCTATACAAAATAAAACATGAAGAAGTTGAAGCATGTCATGATCTTGTTTACAGATTTACTCACAAAGACAACTATCATAGTTCTGATATGTTGGACATGTATAAAAAGTCCTTGCGAAAACTGGCATCCGAAATGATAACTGCTCCAAATGATGATTGCACCATGGAAGATATTCTTAAGGCAGCCTTTATGAGATTGGACCATGATATTTTATCAGATGCACAACCAGATCCTGTACACTCCACGCTGAACATGGAAACTGTATCACTGGCTTTATCAGGAACATGTGCAACTCTTGCTTACGTTCATGAGACAGACTTATTCGTTGCAAACACTGGTGACTGTAAAGCAGTTCTTGGGCAACAAAATGAAGAGGATAATTGGTCAGCTAAATCTCTGTCAAATGATCATAGTGCTGAAAATGTTAATGAAGTTGAACGGCTAAATAATCAGCATCCAAATGAAAGCAACCAAATTTTACGAAATGGAAGACTACTTGGAGATCTAGCACCATTGAGGGCTTTTGGAGATGCACGATACAAATGGCCAGCTCGTGTAATGAAGCATGTGCTGAACGTGTCAAATCCTAATCTAATCAGTATTTACGGGGAAAATCTCATACCAGCAAACTACAAAAGTCCACCCTACCTAACTGCAGAACCAGAAGTTATGCATCATTCTCTCGGCCCTCGTGATAAGTTTCTGATTCTTGCAACGGATGGTTTATGGGAGCATCTTGATGAACAACAAGTAGTGGAACTTGTAGCAGGGCACATGGACGAGAGACAAATTTTGACAGAATTTGTGCTACCTAGGAATAATATCACACTCGGGGAAATTGATGACATTTTGAAAGTTAGGAAACGAAAGCTTGCTAAAAAGCCTGAAGATGAAAATGTAGCCACTCATTTAATCAGAATGGCACTTGGTCCAGCCCACGGTCAGATCTCTCAGTATTTGACCCTCCCTGAATCGGTTGTGCGGGGTTATAGAGATGATATCACTATAACCGTCATCTACTTTGACACAGATTATCTTGTTAAGCATTCAGAAAAATCCGGATTGACGTAAGCAATAGCGATTTATCTGCTCATGTAGCATTTTGCTGCAAATGGATCAGTGTTTACAAAAAACGTTTGTCCAGGCCTGGAAGTTATAAAACTTTTCCCCAATCTCAAAACTCAGTCTCAATCGTCTGATTGGTTCAGCTGACAGTAACACTCAGAATCAACCAATCAAATCACTTGAGCTTGAGTTTGAGATCTGAGAACAGTTTTATAATCTCGGGGCCTGTCTATTCTGGAACACTATGGTTGAATAAGTTGTTGAATATTATATCGTGGTAACCGAGTGGTTACGGTCGTTGACTTCATATCACTTACCCCTCACCACTATTGGTGTGGTGCAACACTAAGCCACAAAAACAGACAAACAAATATTATACCTTACTTAATCGCCTATAAGACAGGATTTGTGTGGCTTCCGTCTTAGTCTTATAAGTGAGTGATAAAAAATTAAACTTTTTTAAATCAGTTTGTTCCGACTCAATAGTTTATGACAAAGGGTTTTATAGCTCTGTATGTTAACTGAACTTGTCTACCATTTTAGCAAATCAAATATATTGTTGTGTATCAGTGGATTTTTTATGATTTGACATAATTTACAGTGTTTATATGATTAGTTTGGTCTTTATGTCCGAGTGGTTTCCATTTTCTCAACCCATCTTATGTCTATGCAAAATACCACTGAATTAAGACCAACATTGGGGGGGGGTCGTATAGCTGAGATCGTCTTATTGACGAGTATGTATTTTATTATTAAAAACGAAGGTAAATATTTCAATTCAAATCAATTCAGTTCAAATGTTGTATCGAATCTCCATGGCAATATTCCTCCATAGATTGTAATAATAGTATAATGCAAGAAGGTTTATTCTTCGTGACACTTGTACATCGTAAACATCATAAATGTTACTTTTGAATGTTGATCTTCTGGTTATAAAGGTACATTTTAGGCCATTTTAAACATAATTCAGCTTCAAAATATGTAAAAACTTTAGTGTTGTGCTATGTGCTGTGACAAATTAAAACAACCAAGTTCAATAGGTAAACATCGTAATAGTAAATATTTAATAATACATGTACATTGCGTTATATTAATACATTTTTATACAGTTCTATGACAAACAACTTTAAGCCTATTCTACAGAACTTGGTTGCGGGATATACCTTCTCAATAGAGCTAAATGGAATCAAATTGCCCAGTATCAACTTGTATTTACTTTTTTGTTACAATTGTTTTCATTGATTTATTATATGCATGTACGGAAGGAAGCCATTAGGGCCACTAGTACAACATTTTTGTTTCATTTATTGAAGATAATCAGATTCAAATTTAGGATAACTGATTGCATTAGTCAGTTAAAATGTTGTATACGTTTCTAGTCAATGACGTCACTCACATGGTCTCCATCGGTTTCAGTCTAAACAAATTTATATTGCTTATGCTGGGAATATATTTATTTTTTAGCACACAAAAGCTAATGTGAGGTATTGTTATCGCGATGTGTCTGTCCGTCGTCCGTGAACATTTTCAAACATCTCCTCAGTAACCATTGTGTCTATAGCCCTATTTTTGTTAAAATTACGTCATCCAAGATGGCCCCTGTAGAAAAATAGCACATATTCTTGCCAGATTTTGCCGATTCTCGGTAGGAATGATCGATGTACAATGCTCATTCAAATGGTGACCCTAGGATCAAAAATTGGTGTGGCCCGGGAGAGGTCAAGTAGGTTGTCGACCTGTATTTAGCAGTAAACCTGTATATGTAGCATCCAGCTGTATTTAGCACCCAGCTTTCAGATTCACTAACATTACATATCTGACCTCTATTAACCCTTAATCTGCTGAATAAATTGGACGGAATGTGCAAACAACATCGGCTGATCAGGATCTATGTTGTTTGCTATTCAGACAAGTGTTTTAGCTCCACTATCCGAATAGCAAACAGCATAGAGCCTGATCAGGTTGCAAGTTCTATGTCGTCTGATCTGGCTCTATGCTATTTGCAAAAGTGATTTAGGTTGTGATTGGCAGGTTACGGGTTAAGCAGGCACCTGTGCTAAGCATCCACTTTCTGTACTTCTAATGACTGGCTGCTTAACACAGGTTTGAATGTACTTTCTTTGATTGTTCATGATTTTCCCCATAATCTGCATAAGCATACATTATCAAACAGTTACCTCTCACCACCCTACAGTAACTCCGTTATCACGAGTTACTTGCATAAATACAATGTTATTTATGGCCCGTTTTCAACACAGGGATTTGGCACGTTTGGGGGTACTAGTATATACTTACTTAAATATATATACTAGTACCCCCAAACGTGCCGAATCCCTGTGGTTTTCAACTTAGAAAATGTGGATAAAGTTTTTACATGTGAATTAATATGAAGTGCATATTTCGGTAACCAGAGGCCATGTGTTTGATTGATACCGTCACACACATGTTCATTACCACTCATCCAAAGTGCTAAACTAAACAAGTTAGGTAACTCTATACAGTCAAACCTGTGTTAGTGGTCACCCCATTAAGCAACCAACCTGTATTAAGCAGCCAGATTCCCAATATGTTGTTTTATTATACATTTGACCTCTATTAAGCAGTCACCTGTGCTTAGCAGTCACTTTCTGTGAGTCCCTTGGCTGGCTGCTTAAGACAGGTTTGACTGTAGATTTAAATCAAACTGGCCGTTTCTTGACTTGCATATCATGTTTTTATTTTGATTAAGAAAGACTTAGTCTACTGTTACTATCATGTTCATATCTCCATAACCTGTTCCTGTATTTCATATAAACATCACAAGGCTGGTCTGTCATCAAGTTACAATACATGTACATATGCCATTCTTTGGTTAACCCTTTCAACACCACAGTCCATGTCAGTTACTTGGTGTTGAATGGGTTAATGCATGTAAATAATAATAGTAAAATGTTATTTAACCCATAACCTGCCGAATAAATTTGACGTAATGTGCAAATGACGTAGATCCCGATCAGCTGCAGCGTAACAGCAAGTATGATCAGGTTCTATGTTGTTTGCTATTCAGACAAGTGTTTTATCTCCACTATCAGATATCAGAATAGCAAATAGCATAGAGCCTGATCAAACAGCATGCGCGGTGCCGTCTGATGATTGAGCTTATTTACCCTCGCCTCCGGCGAACCATATGGGCGAGCCGTCTGATCTGGCTCTATGCTGTTTTTAAAGGCGACTTTAGTCGTGATTGGCAGGTTATGGGTTTTTAAAGGCGACTAGTCGTGATTGGCAGGTTATGGGTTTTTAAAGGCGACTAGTCGTGATTGGCAGGTTATGGGTTTTTAAAGGCGACTAGTCGTGATTGGCAGGTTATGGGTTTTTAAAGGCGACTAGTCGTGATTGGCAGGTTATGGGTTTTTTAAGCGATAGTCGTGATTGGCAGGTTATGGGTTTTAAAGGCGACTAGTCGTGATTGCAGGTTATGGGTTTTTAAAGGCGACTAGTCGTGATTGGCAGTTATGGTTTTAAAGCGACTAGTCGTGATTGGCAGGTTATGGTTTTTAAAGGCGACTAGCGTGATTGGCATTATGGGTTTTTAAGCGACTATCGTGATTGGCAGGTTATGGGTTTTTAAAGGCGACTAGTCGTGATTGGCAGGTTATGGGTTTTTAAAGGCGACTAGTCGTGATTGGCAGGTTATGGGTTTTTAAAGGCGACTAGTCGTGATTGGCAGGTTATGGGTTTTTAAAGGCGACTAGTCGTGATTGGCAGGTTATGGGTTTTTAAAGGCGACTAGTCGTGATTGGCAGGTTATGGGTAAACACACACAAAAACACACACAAAAACACACACAAAAACACACACAAAACACACACAAAAACACACACAAAAACACCACAAAAACACACACAAAAACACACACAAAAACACACACAAAAACACTAGTCGTGATTGGCAGGTTATGGGTTTTTAAAGGCGACTAGTCGTGATTGGCAGGTTATGGGTTTTTAAAGGCGACTAGTCGTGATTGGCAGGTTATGGGTTTTTAAAGGCGACTAGTCGTGATTGGCAGGTTATGGGTTTTTAAAGGCGACTTTAGTCGTGATTGGCAGGTTATGGTTTTTAAAGGCGACTAGTCGTGATTGGCAGTTATGGGTTTTAAAGCGACTAGTCGTGATTGGCAGGTTATGGTTTTTTAAGGCGACTATCGTGATTGGCAGGTTATGGGTTTTTAAAGGCGACTAGTCGTGATTGGCAGGTTATGGGTTTTTAAAGGCGACTAGTCGTGATTGGCAGGTTATGGGTTTTTAAAGGCGACTAGTCGTGATTGGCAGGTTATGGGTTTTTAAAGGCGACTAGTCGTGATTGGCAGGTTATGGGTTTTTAAAGGCGACTAGTCGTGATTGGCAGGTTATGGGTTTTTAAAGGCGACTAGTCGTGATTGGCAGGTTATGGGTTTTTAAAGGCGACTAGTCGTGATTGGCAGGTTATGGGTTTTTAAAGGCGACTAGTCGTGATTGGCAGGTTATGGGTTTTTAAAGGCGACTAGTCGTGATTGGCAGGTTATGGGTTAACCGAGTATTAAAGAAATAATGATTACAATAGCATGTATTCCCGGCCATAAGTCAAGCTTCTTCTCATCTGATGTAAGTACTATGTTGATTTGTAGCCTAGAAACAAGCCCCAAAAAAACAAAATTAAAAACAAATCTTGTGACTTTTAACTAGAATAACGTCAACTAGGTATCTCAAATTGAGCCCATTGTTGTAACAAACGTCATATGTACTAAACGTATCCTCCACTTATGGACGGATCCGGCTTAAAATCAGTCTTTTTCGAGCCAAAATTTTACCCTTGACGTATAGCCAAGATAGACTTATGATCAACATGAATATACGGTATGGATTGTGAAGTAATGAAACTTTTTAAGAACATTTTTATTTATATATTGTTATCATTGTTCACAGCACTGCAACAAATATCATATCATATAGACACGCAGGCCGTCTTACGCACGGCTCTTTTTGATTATTTGGGGAATGAAAGTCTAATATATGCATAATAAAAACACGTATTTTGTTACTTACCTACGCAAGGAGGTTATGTTTAGAACCTGGTTTCTTTGTTTGTTTGCTGTCCGCCTCCGTGGATACGGTCACTGTCTTGTATACCACTGTAACCGTGTCTCATTTATATGAAAAAGGTGACCATTTCTTACGGAGGTTGGTGCACCAAGTACTGGTTAACCGCTGGAGCCTGCCCAGGATGGTGCACCAAGTACTGGTTAACTGCTGGAGCCTGCCCAGGATGGTGCACCAAGTACTGGTTAACTGCTGGAGCCTGCCCAGGATGGTGCACCAAGTACTGGTTAACTGCTGGAGCCTGCCCAGGATGGTGCACCAAGTACTGGTTAACTGCTGGAGCCTGCCCAGGATGGTGCACCAAGTACTGGTTAACCGCTGGAGCCTGCCCAGGATGGTGCACCAATTTCTGGTTAACTGCTGGAGCCTGCCCAGGATGGTGCACCAAGTACTGGTTAACCACTGGAGCCTGCCCAGGATGGTGCACCAAGTACTGGTTAACCGCTGGAGCCTGCCCAGGAAAGGTGTAGTTTGGTAAACTGCCCGTAACTCAACTGGTAGCGACGTTATATAAACGTAAATATAATAAAATGCATTTGTATGGGATGTTCATGAAGCTTATGGATGTTCATGAAGCTTATGGATGTTCATGAAGCTTATGGATGTTCATGAAGCTTATGGATGTTCATGAAGCTTATGGATGTTCTTGTATGGATGTTCATGAAGCTTATGGATGCTCAGGAAGCTTATGGATGCTCATGAAGCTTATGGATGTTCATGAGGCTTATGGATGTTCATGAAGCTTACTGGGAAGGTCCGCCATGAGGTTAGGACCAATCAATTAACTTCTGGTGGTAATCCGGGTGTAGATCACAGCATGGCGGAGGTATGCCTGAGTGCCCTCATGTTCATTTAGCAGGCAAGTTTTACAACGTCTTTGATGGCGAGTCTTAGCAAATAATTCTTTTACAGTGCCTTAATGAATCAGGAAATTTACAATTTATGCAACTGACCAACCCTACATATAAAAGGAAATTGACAATTTCACCCATGAACAGACGGATCTGTAGTCCAGTGGTAACACGCTGGACTGGTAATCTAGGGATCGCAGGTTCGATCCCCTATCTGACCATAATAAAATTAACAGTTTTTCAAATGGGACGTTAAACCCTCTGTCTGTATCATTGCACTATCCTCCAAAAATCTAAAATGACTAATCTCTTCAGGAGTCGTCGCTCATATGGGCAACCGGTAGCGATGATAAATAAACGTAAAACACACAAACAAGTTCATATATTATTAACCCTTTCAACACCACAGACCGCTAAATTGGCTTACAAAAAAGTGTAGATCCAGATGAGCCGGCTCGTGACGAGCCGTCTCATCAGGATCTGCACTTTTTTCAAGTAATATAACTATTTTTAGGAAAAAAATTACCCATTTTGATAAATGAACTGATCCAAATGTAATTTTGTTATTAATGTAATGGTCTAAAAATATCATGGACCAGTCCATGTCAGTTACTTGGTGTTGAATGGGTTAATGAACATAGAAAGCTATTATTATCACTCGTTTTTGTTAGCGCCATTTGTGGTAATATTGCTTTCAGTGTTCATTATTGGTTCTTTATGCTTTTTGTTCCCTGCAATATTGTCAGTATGAATGCTTTCAGTCTCGAGCCGTCAATGAGTGCAATGGATGTTCATGAAGCTTATGGATGTTCATGAAGCTCATGGATGTTCATGAAGCTTATGGATGTTCATGAAGCTCATGGATGTTCATGAAGCTTATGGATGTTCATGAAGCTTATGGATGTTCATGAAGCTTATGGATGTTCATGAAGTTTGCTCATGAAGCTTATGGATGTTCATGAAGCTTATGGATGTTCATGAAGCTTATGGATGTTCATGAAGCTTATGGATGTTCATGAAGCATATATGGATGTTCATGAAGCTTATGGATGCTCATGAAGCTTATGGATGTTAATGAAGCTTATGGATGTTCCTGAAGCTTATGGATGTTCATGAAGCGTATGGGTGTTCATGAAGCTTATGGATGTTCATGTATGGATGTTCATGATGCTTATGGATGTTCATGAAACTTATGGATGCTTATGGATGTTCATGAAGCTCATGGACGTTCATGAGGCTTATGGATGTTCATGAAGCTTATGGATGCTCATGAAGCTTATGGATGTTCATGAAGCTTATGTATGTTCATGAAGCTTATGGATGTTCATGAAGCTTATGTATGTTCATGAAGCATATGGATGTTCATGAAGCTTATGGATGTTCATGAAGCTTATGGATGTTCATGAAGCTTATGGATGTTCATGAAGCTTATGGATGTTCCTGAAGCTTATGGATGTTCATGAAGCTTATGTATGTTCATGAAGCTTATGGATGTTCATGAAGCTCACAGATGTTCATGAAGCTTATGTATGTTCATGAAGCTTATGGATGTTCATGAAGCTTATGGATGTTCATGAAGCTTATGGATGTTCATGAAGTTTATGGATGCTCATGAAGCTTATGGATGTTCATGAAGCTTATGGATGTTCATGAAGCTTATGGATGTTCATAAAGCATATGGATGTTCATGAAGCTCACAGATGTTCATGAAGCTTATGGATGTTCATGAAGCTTATGGATGTTCATGAAGCTTATGGATGTTCATGAAGTTTATGGATGCTCATGAAGCTTATGGATGTTCATGAAGCTTATGGATGTTCATGAAGCTTATGGATGTTCATAAAGCATATGGATGTTCATGAAGCTCACAGATGTTCATGAAGCTTATGGATGTTAATGAAGCTTATGGATGTTCATGAAGCTTATGGATGTTCATGAAGTTTATGGATGCTCATGAAGCTTATGGATGCTTATGGATGTTCCTGAAGTATATGGATGTTAATGAAGCTTATGGATGTTCATGAAGCTTATGGATGCTCATGAAGCTTTCTGTATGAGGGACAGCCACATACATGTATTATAACCAAATAGTTGCATAATATGTTCCGTTGTTACCCAGTGCTTTTAGTGCACGAAGAGATATATATATTATATTTATGGTTGATCGATTTACTTATATTTGTGTTTGACTTTCTGTTTGGAGTTTGTTCTTGTTTCTGTACCTTCTTTTACAATATATACCAGGAATACTCATCAAGTCGATTTATGTTTTATTATCCCACCTAACCTGGAGGGTCAGGCTTTGTTTTTGGGGTTTAAAGTCGCACCAACAGCTTAGGTCATATGGCGACTCTCCAGCTATTATTGGTGGAGGAAGACCATGGGTGCCCATCTGAGCAGTATTCAAGGCATGGATGGGCACCCAGGGTAGAACCACTGACCTACCACATGCCAACTAGATAGCTGCCTCATTTGAAAGAATTTGAGATCCCAGCGAGATTCGAATCCTACAGCGATGTGGGGCTAGTGATTAGATGTAAGCGACCATAACCACTTGGCCTCTAAGAGTGTCATGTGGATCATCCGTTAGCTGTTTTTCGACAAACTCCCCTCAAATGACTTCTCGTGGATCAATGGCAATAGTGAATGGTACGCGTGTTACCAAATTATATCTATAGATTATTATTATTATAGAACCATCCTTGCAACAATCTCGGCCAATTGTGTTCAAGTGCGACTTAAAAGGTGTCAAAAACTATTTCACTTACAAACATTAGGTAGGTCACTAGGTCACTAGGTCACTAGGTCAACTCGAAGGGAAACTATAAAACAACTTCACAGCCAATTCTAGGAAGGATGCCATCAATTAACCACATTTTCTACCAAGTTATTTTCAAATTATGTGGGTTCTAGGCATCCAAAATCCGCTTTGGACACAACTAACTGTAAGCTATATTTCGTCTCCGGTAACTATTTTTGTGATGCACTAGACCAATAATATTCCGGACTCGGGGACAATCAGCTCATTGTTGATATCATAACTCCATATGGCCCATTTAATGGTCTCGGTGTTAAAATATATTTATATGACTGATCAGTTATGTTATATTTCGGGGTTTACACCTGCATCAGCACCATTTTAGGCTATATCGCTGGCGGGCAGTTTACCTAACAACACCTTTCCTGGGCAGGCTCCAGCGGTTGTTATATTTCGGGTTTTACGCCTGCATCAGCACCATTTTGGGCTATATCGCCGGCGGGCAGTTTACCTAACACCTTTCCTGGCAGGCTCCAGCGGTTAACCAGTACTTGGGTGCACCAACCTCTGTACGAAACTGCCAACTTTTTCATATAAATGACACGGCCTGAGCGGGGCTCGAACCCGTGAAGATAGGTTACAGTGGTATACAAGTCAACGACCTTAACCACTCATGACTGATCAGACAAAATATATCAACGCATGTTCCCAGGTTTCGTTACCATGTGTTATATATACACTCATCAGCATACGACACCTGTGGTGGCACACAATAATTGCATGGAGTTGTGGTAAACCAACATCAGCATACGACACCTGTGGTGGCACACAATAATTGCATGGAGTTGTGGTAAACCAACATCAGCATACGACACCTGTGGTGGCACACAATAATTGCATGGAGTTGTGGTAAACCAACATCAGCATACGACACCTGTGGTGGCACACAATAATTGCATGGAGTTGTGGTAAACCAACATCAGCATACGACACCTGTGGTGGCACACAATAATTGCATGGAGTTGTGGTAAACCAACATCAGCATACGACACCTGTGGTGGCACACAATAATTGCATGGAGTTGTGGTAAACCAACATCAGCATACGACACCTGTGGTGGCACACAATAATTGCATGGAGTTGTGGTAAACCAACATCAGCATACGACACCTGTGGTGGCACACAATAATTGCATGGAGTTGTGGTAAACCAACATCAGCATACGACACCTGTGGTGGCACACAATAATTGCATGGAGTTGTGGTAAACCAACATCAGCATACGACACCTGTGGTGGCACACAATAATTGCATGGAGTTGTGGTAAACCAACATCAGCATACGACACCTGTGGTGGCACACAATAATTGCATGGAGTTGTGGTAAACCAACATCAGCATACGACACCTGTGGTGGCACACAATAATTGCATGGAGTTGTGGTAAACCAACATCAGCATACGACACTTGTGGTGGCACACAATAATTGCATGGAGTTGTGGTAAACCAATAGAACAACGCTCATCATCATATACAAGCTTTTATTTTTAGCAATGTCTATGAAGCTATTCACATTGAAAAACAGACTAATTCTTGCAGACATATATCAAAGCCTCAAATATCTACATTACAATGTCTCAGGTAGCTGGAATGGCTTCATACTTCTGTATTAAAATGGCTGAGATGAGCAACAAATGATTTCTATTTGAACTACTGACAATACATTTCTGACGGGCAGCAGGTCATTTTCCCTGTTTGGGACACATTCAATCCCGACCCACCCAGATAGAACAATCGTAACAGCTACAGCAGGGCATCAACCCCGGACCTTTCACACCTGAAGCGAACAAGACACCAGACTTTTAGGGCTACTTCTAGCTCAATATATTCTTCACACCTGGCTAGGTTTTTCACAATTCATAACTATTCTGTCAAAAAAGAGGCAACATGGAATTTAAATGCCTTGCCTAAGGGCACCATCGTAACGGCTCCAGCAGGGCTCGAACTCCGGGACCTGAAGCGAACGCGCTATCACTACTTATTCATGACAAACAACAGTTTATCTGGTAGTGTAAGTACAGATCTATTTCACTATTTATGGATTGTGAAAGACTTGTTGCTGATCTCAACCATTTTATCACATGATCTACTCTATCTCTATCAAACAGAACGTAAACATCAGTATCAATCCAACACACTGCATGAAAAATTGAACATGAACCAAAATAGACAAATAAATCCAGATACTCCTTGATAGTTTTGAATGAACCACATTTTCTGTGTCGCAATTCCTTCAATTCATTTCAACACACTGGACAAGGCATATATTAACCTATTCAACCCCAAGTAACTGACATGGACTGGTGCATGATATTTTTAGACCAATAAATTAATAAGAAAATTACATTTGGACCAGTTCATTTATCAAAATGGGTAACTTTATCTAAAAAATAGTAATAATTATTACTGACAAAAAGTGCAGATCCTGATGAGACGGCTCGTCACGAGCCGGCTCATCTGGATCTACACTTTTTGTAAACCTATTGAGAGGCCTGTGGTGTTGAAAGGGTTAAAGGAAAAACTCCACTGTACAACATTTTCATGCAATCGACTAAGCACATTTTTCAAAACTGTTTTCTTAATAATTTTAATCAAAAACTGAACCTTGTACAGCAATTCAAGATTAGTGACACAACAGCAGTCGTGGTCGCCACTTGTGTTATCGTTGTGACATCCTCACTATACTTCCCAAACAAGGTAAAGATTATATATAAATTCTCTGGCAGGTTCAGAAATATTGCGTTAAAATCACATATTTATTCATAAAATTGTGTGCAACTGAAGCTGAGAATGAATGTCGCTCAAGTTAAATCTGACATGTAGACAATTACTGAACATATACTTTCTACACAAGTCAAGGAGAGTACTAAATGTACTTCAGAAAGGATTGAACATTATGATTCCACACCTCATTTACAACAAAATAATAGCAAAATGTATTGATGGAAACAAAAAAGATGCTACTATTAGCCATATACAATACATTTACAGTGCTTGAGGAGGTTGTAACGGAATTCTCCAATCTTCGTCTTGAGCCATCTGATTGGTTGAGCTGAGTGCAATCTCCGACGCAACCAATCAAATCTCTCGTGATCTGAGCACAGTGTTATAACCTACAAACCAGATCGTACACGTTAGTTGTGTGAAATCCGAAGAGTAGAGAGAACACAGTACTTAGGCCACCCCGGGAGAAACAACAGATCTTAACCGACCTCAAATTGACAACAGCTACACAACACAATCCAAACACATCACAATGATAATACATGTTGCACCATTCAATGGCAAAATTATTTCCTAACAGATGAATGTCTATTTGAAAACATCCTCACTACACGACTGTGACCTAGAGATTGTGGCATAATTCACAACCATTGTTTTAATGTTGTCTAGTCTCTCTTGATGACATCACAATACAGGCATATATCTGGTTTCTATGGTAACAGAATTAAGCTCACAAAACTTCATATCAGTTTTCAATCACAGAAATGATGACATTTTGGGTTTAAAGTCGCACCAACAGCTCATAAGACGACTGCTACACAGGCACAGCCGGGATGGACCATCAGCCTACCACAATCCAGCTGGACACCTTCCTCACATGAAACAATTTGACACCCTCAGTGGGATTCGAACCTACAGCGATGAAGGGCAAAATGATTTGAAGCCAACGACTGTAACCACTCGGCCAGACCAACACTGTCACATACACGCAAGACTGGAACTCAAACAGTCCAAAGACACTACTCTATTCCCAGTGACTTGTGAGCTGTTTATTGGAATCAAAGATTCTTACCAGTCACAGAGACATTCAATGACAGGTATCTCAAGGTGACCGTTCACAATATCAGTACACGTTCAAGCACCAACAAAGTCCAGCATGGACCCATCACAGCTCAATAAGCCAGCTGGTTAGAAACCGACTTCGCTACAAACTCAAACCCCTGTGGTGGAATGCCATTGATCACTGTATGTACTTGGAACATATTGACTGTACTTTAAAATGGTACATTGTGTGGAAATCTCCAAATATTTCGCTTGTCCATGGACAAAATTACAGCAGAAATTGACTTGTATTCCAGTACATGTATGTACCGGTACATAGGGTTTGTTCTAGAATAGAAAAAAGAGCAGTTTGGTAATAAAAGTGACAGCATACATTGATGGGAGGTAAGTGCAGGAGAGGGTATTTGAGGGTCTTACTCTAGAAAATTATGCAAACATAATAGTGATTGACAGCTAATAATGCTGGTTAGAAACCGACTTCGCTAGTGATTGACAGCTAATAATGCTTATTCAATGAGGCAGCAGACCGTACGTACACAACGGGCAAAAGGCGGAAGATATTGAGTTTATAAGATCTGTGAGCCTGAAGGCACTCGCCCGTTGAGGCGTAACCCATTCAACACCAAGTAACTCACATGGACTGGTCCATGATATTCATAAACCAATAAATGAATCAGAAAATCACACACTTGGACAAGTTCATTTATCAAAATGGGTAATTATGTCTAAAAATAGTCATATCACTGGCAAAAAGTGCAGATCCTGATGAGACGGCTCGTTATGAGCCGGCTCATCTGGATCTACACTTTCATCTGGATCTACACTTTTTGTAAGCCTATTTAGAGGTCTGTGGTGTTGAAAGAGTTAAATAACAACCCTAGGTACGTGTTCAAAAACATGACGTGTTACACACACCCTATTGGTATATTCTGCTTGATGGTTTAAGAGCTGGGATGAGTATTCTTGTACCCAATACCCGGATATAAAAACTTTAAAGGTTACAAATTTAATACTTTGTAAGAATATTGCTCATAAGAATTTACGGGGCCCCATTACCAGTCAACTGTCTCAACAATGCATGGCTACAAATCGGGTAAGTGGGAGTGGTTATACAAACTTGGTGTATTTTTAGCGCCATTTGACCCCAATAAATATTAATTAACGAACTAAAGAAAAGAGGCATGACCAAAAACGTCCATGGACCATGTAGACAACAAAACTCCCCCATCGTATATAAAATAAGACTAAATGTTAAATACATACACGCATAATATACACGCAAATAATAATATCAATGTTTACATACAGCAACAAATATACCCGGATTTTCTATTTTGCACACCTTTACACGTTACTCCAACTTTCCTAGTCAAGTTTTGTTGTAAAGGTGCAAATATACCAGGATTTTCTATTTTGCACACCTTTACACGTTACTCCACCTTTCCTAGTCAAGTTTTGTTGTAAAGGTGCAAATATATCAGGATTTTCTATTTTGCACACCGTTACACGTTACTCCACCTTTCCTAGTCAAGTTTTGTTGTAAAGGTGCAAATATACCAGGATTTTCTATTTTGCACACCTTTACACGTTACTCCACCTTTCCTAGTCAAGTTTTGCTGTAACGGTGCAATTAGACTTTTGAACAGAATATAGAAATGACCGCATCCAAAATATTCCATAACTCTTTGCACGCTAGCAGCGAAAATAACGGGTCTACTATGTCATTACAATAATGAATTGTCATCTACAATTATTTGAACTATTTATACATTGTAGCTTTTATTTTACCCAGCATGCAGTTATTTCCATGTCTAGTTTAGACATGGATTGATTTACACACCAACTACAACATCTTAAATATTTCATCACATGTAACCAATAGTAACTTAATACAAACATTCGACACATGTATAATTATATCATCTATGATGACAGACCAACCAAAATCAGTACATGGCTCGTTTTGTTCGACCAGGTCTGGAGGTTATACAAAATATTTACAATCACAAACAAGTAATTTGATTGATTGATTGATTGAGATTTACACTCGGCTGAGCCAACCAGAAGTTTGAGACAGGGTTTGAGATTGTAAAAATTGATGTATAACCTCCAGGCCTGGTCAAACAAAACATGTTACTGATTTTGTTTTCAGAAAAGAACCCTAGTATAAACTGCAGTCGTAAACTTCATCCAAATGGAAGGATCCAAGTGCTTTTTCATAAGTGATATAATCTTAACCAATTGTGAACAACTGGACGCTGCTTGTAGATCATTAGATCTTTATTTATTTAGCTGATCAAGATATTAAACTACCTCACAAATCTCTCTAGGATGGGCATGTTTTTTTTTTATTGATTACAAAAGCAGAAACACTGATGTGCAAAATTGAAAAAATGTATATGAAGCCAAGATAGTCATTGTCGTGATTTGTATATATGTCTACATCCCCGTGAGGGGTTCGACATTAAAGGAAGATAGACTATAGCTAGTTGCAATTAGTCCATGAAGCACAAACTACCCAGTGCCACAGTATTGTAGTCATGGCAATACGAGTGTGTTTCACTGAATGCAAAATTACACATATAGGTGAACAAGTCACCAGAATGAAAATGTACGAAGACTGCTCCTGTGCTACAATTCTTCAATATGCTTTGATCAAAGTGTGAAGTGAGAGATAATGACTTAAAGCCAGATCAGATACATGTGTAATAACCCCAATTCCATGTGGTATACAACTAAGCTGTACATATAACTATGTGCTACATAGAACCATACGTGTGAACATTTGTTAACGGCAAAGTGGGAGTTTTGACCTAGTGAAAGTGGGAGATATTGGCTTTTTTTGGAGGTAGATCTGTACGAATCCTTAATATTAACCAAGTTGTAGTAGAAAGCCATGTTTTCACTGGCAAGGCAGCATCTGATGCCGATCGTTCTGTCATTTTTGTTAAATTGGAAAGAACTTAATTTACCTTCCTGAAATTTGGTTTGTTCATGCCAACAACCTCAGAATGGATTCGTGAAAAATAAATGTACACTGGTAGTGTTGAAGTGATGTGTTGAAAAAGAACTATTTACAGGATTTTAAGAAATCGGTATTCGTTCACAAGAATCACATGTATGTAGAACGCTGTGTTACATTGATAATGACTTAGTACATGGTTAAAAACAATGTTAAAATTACCCATTTGGTTCAAAGGAGCATCTCGCCAGATTTTAAGATGAGTTTGCTCACCCATTATCAGCATCATTAATCCTATAATTAGAAGTTATTTAATTGTGTAGTGCAAACCAAACAGTTGAATGAACTAATGGAGTTTATTGGTCAAATATGATTGAAACTGTACGCTGAAAATGTTTGCATTATTTTAGAGTTTTTGTTCATTTTGGCATCTGGCAAACAGCTCCTTTAAACCATTAAGCTTCATTAGTTCTATTTAAACTATATGTAGTAATAAACAGAAATCATCAGGTATTTTCAATCCGAGGTGATCTGCATTCCAACTATCTACTTACAAAATACAGCTCTGTGGGACAAAACACAAATATTTGTGTTTGTCCATTTTTACACAATATCATAAAAGTATACACATACATGCATATAGCACAAGAAATCTACAAACTATTTACACTGATTACCATATGTACATCAAACAAACTTGTTGGTACCAGATAATTTGAACCCAACAAAATGGTTACGTATAATGGATACAGTCAGAAAGGTGTTATTCAAACAATGCCACTAGTATGAGTAATATGCGACAGGTACATTGTATATTAATAGATATATACGACATCAAAATGTTTGAAAATGTAGAAAAGGAAGTATTTGATAATTAATCCTCAAAAATGAAACCAGTTACACAACGTCCAAATAAATGATTTTAATTGAAATTTAAACAATAATAGCTTGATCTTTATATGAATCTTCATGATCATTTAAACTAACACAAATTCCATTTGTAATGTATGTTTACTACTTTGTTCTATATATGTGTTTCATCAACGACCCGTGGTTCCTACAGTGGCTTGTTGGCATTGATTTTGTGCAACTGCTGCAGCCTTCTGTTTCAGCATTGTCCAATCAAATGTGTAGTCGTACTGGTAATTCAGAGTGCGGAAAAGAATTCTGAAGAGCTGGCGTAGATACATGTAGTCTGGTGCTTCCTCAAAGCGAAGACCTCGGCAGTAGTTGAGATACATTGCAAATTCTGCAGGGAACCCTTTACACAGCACCTCAACAGGGGTCGACATTTTCTTTTCACTGATTTTCTCATATTTTTGCTTCTTTGTATTGGCTTTCAACCCCTGCCATGGTAGGCTTCCCCTATTAAAATACATCAGCACATAACCCAACGATTCCATGTCATCACGACGACTCTGCTCAATACCCAAGTGAGCATTGATGCTAGCATATCTGGCAGTACCTGTAAGATTTTTATCTTCTCTGTATGGTATATGAGTCCTTGTACGACTGTCTCTGTATTTTTTCGCTAGTCCAAAGTCAATCAAAAACACTTTGTTACAATGACGGCCAATGCCCATGAGGAAGTTATCTGGTTTCACATCCCTGTGGATGAAATTTTTATTGTGTACATATTCAATACGTCCAATCATTTGGTCTGCAAGCATAAGTACGGTTTTCATGGTGAATCTGCGAGAGCAGAAGTTGAACAAATCTTCCAAACTGGGGCCTAAAAGGTCCATCACAAGGACATTGTATTCCTTCTCAGTTCCAAAGTATCTGATGTGAGGGATACCTACTCCACCTTGTAGGATTTTGTATAATTTGCTTTCATATAAAAGTTGAGGATGTCTGGCCTTTTGTGACTCAAGTTTCACGGCAACTTCTTCGCCATTTGTGACGTTGATTCCGAGATAAATGTCACCAAATGAACCACTCCCAATTTTTCTTACAAGTCGGTACTTTCCTCCAACGATGAAGTCGGATTTCCCGCACGCACTATCCATTTTCCCCGCCATCTTGAATGGCTCCGATGGGCTACGTTTGAAGAAATTGTATGAGAAACCTGTTGAAAACTAGTTTTACTTGGTTGCCATCTTGAGTGGTTGCATCGCAATATATTACCCACAATTCTGAAACTGTAGCTTTGCGCGTGCGTTATGACACATTTCTAATTTCCGACGTTCATGTGCTATTGCTACGTACACTGCACTATATATTAGCATATTATTTTAGTTCAAAACTACTGCAGTTTCTATCAAGTGGAGTCCGTGGTCCAGTTGTAGAGCGTCGGATTTGGAATCGAACTGTCCCAGCGGGTTCAATACTCGGTCAGGCCACGTATGTAGTGTCAATGAGCAAGACACCTCACACGCATTGCTTAGTACTGGTTATCCTCGTTGGTCTACAAAGCCTGCCCAGGAAAACAAGGGGTTTGACGTAAATGTACATACATATCAATATATGCTGCAGTATACTCACGAGTATTACATGCATTGCACATAAATTAAGTTTATTTTCAACCTGGATCTGGATATCTACGTTGCAGGGCCAGTTACGGCATACGGTGCAACGGGAAAGAGTCTAGTAGGACTGGCTTAGAGCTGTCCTGAAACCGCCTATTGTCTCTGCACACACAACATTGTCACTGAGTTTATTCCAGTCTAGTACTGTTTTAGGGAAGAATGATTGTTTGTACTGCTCTTTATTACAAGTGACAGTTTTGAAGCACTTTGAATTGTTTGTAATTTGATTTTCTAGAATGTTTATTGTAGCACAATGAGTGAATTTACGTATTTTTACGTTTCGCTTAGCCCTTGTGGGTGTAAGTATGTCGTGACAAGGTAAAGCTGGCACCTTCCCCTCGACCACTTTGCATAGGAACGTCAGCCTTTTGGCCTTCCTTCTGGACTGTAGGCCCTCGAGCTCCAGTTTTTGCAGCATGTTTGTGATGCAGCCTTCTTCTCGGGAATGGTAGTCGCCAGTGATGAATCTGGTCGCTTGCCTTTGGACTTTCTCAAGTCGCTCGATGTCTTTTGTATAGGTAGGGTCCCAGACTATGGAACTATGCTCAAGTGATGAGCGGACAAGTGCTAGATATGCTGTTTTGCTGCAAGTTGCTGGGCAGTGATTTAGGTTGCGCCTGATGAAGCCGAGCGATGAGTTTGCTTTCTTTGTAAGTTTGAGGATGTGCGAGTTCCATTTCAGATCGGACTGTAAGGTGACACCGAGATAAGGATTTTCGTCAACTTGTTGTAGGAACTGCTTGTCTAGTTCGTAGAAATGAGACGATTTGCTGTTGATGCTTAGTATATAGCATTTCTTGGCATTAAAGCGCATCCCCCATGACGTTGCCCATACTTCCAGTGCCTCGAGGTCTCTCTGTAGCATCACGTGGTCCGTTACTGATCGGATGCATCTATACAGCAGACAGTCATCGGCAAATAAACGAACTTGTGATTTCACTGTATCTGGCAAGTCGTTTATATGGCACAGGAACAGAAGTGGACTTAGGACAGTGCCTTGTGGTACTCCAGAATCGACGTGTACTGGTTTTGACGATTCACCATCAACTACCACTTGCATGTGTCTGTTTGTTAGGAAGTCCCTGAGCCAATTGTTGATTTGACCATCAATGCCGTAGTTTCTCAGCTTGTATAGTAGCTTCTCGTGGGGTACGGTGTCGAACGCTTTAGATAAATCTAGGATAGCAATGTCAATTTGGGATCCCTTATCGTGGTTTCAGAATAGGTCGTGCATCGTTGTGATAAGCTGTGTTTCGCAAGAGTATCCTGATCTGAATCCATGGTTGAGGGATTTTTGGTGTCGGTCTCCGATTTATGTCAGGGGGGGGGGGGGGTTCCAGGGTTTTGAGGATCTTCTTTAGTGAATACGGAGCTTAATTGATCAACGAGTATTTGGGCTTTGTCTTTACTGTTGTTTAGGAGCTGTCCCGTTTTCTTTAGTGGATAGATGCCTGTGTTGTCTTGTCTGCGATATTTCACGTATCTCCAGAAAGGCTTTGTGTTATTCTCGTCTAGTCCTTTTTGGATGGTGCTGTTGATGTGGTCGATCACGGCCTTTTTAAATGTTCATTTGCACTCGTTCTGGTATTAGTTTATACAAATTTATTTTAGCTCGATTGCGAAACAAGTTCTTTCAACTTATATTAATCACTCTCGAGACCTCATTCCTGATGTAATCCATCGCCACGAGGGGGAGAGAAGAGGCAACGTGGAATTTAAATGCCTTGCCTAAGGGCACAATCGTAACGGCTCCAGCGGGGCTCGAACTCCGGACCTTTCGCACCTGAAGCGAACGCACATCCACTGAGCTATCACGACTTCCACACTCTTTCTGGTATTCTTTGTAGGTTTGCCATTGGTGACTTTCCTTTGCATGTTTGTAAAGACGGGCCTTCCTCTTTGTCATCTTCTGGAGCTTTCTGTTGAACCATGGTAGTGACTTCCGGTGTTTACTCAGTTTAGATGGTATGTGTTTGTCCATAATGTTTGATATGCCAAGTTTGAAGGTTTGCCAAAGTTCTTCTACAGATGTGGAATGGTCTATGCTAGTGGTGAAGACGGGTAGTAGACTAGCATCTTGTTGGATCTGCAGCCAATCAGCTTTTGAATAGATGAATATCTTTCTGGGTTTCTGTTTGATGATACGTGGTATAATGTTGATGTCGGTCACTACCATTGCATGGTCACTGATTCCAGGAACTGAAGTTGATGTCTTCACAAGAGAAGGGTTGTTTGTGAACACCAGGTCCAGGATATTGTCAAGCCTAGTAGGTTGGTCGTGAATCTGTGAGAGTCCGTGATCGACAGACAAGTCGAGTAGTGCTTGCTGAACATCTCTTTCTGCTACGCCTTTCTTTACGATATTGGTAGACCAGTCGATGTCCGGGCAGTTAAAATCTCCACCGATGATAATGGTTTTGTCCTTGGAGTGTTCAGAAAGTTTGTTCAAAGAGTCATTTAGTTTCTGGATGTCATTTATGTTACGATGAGGCATGTATAATGAACAGAGAGGAATGTCTTTCTTGCTTTGAACTTTTACCTTGGACCACACAATTTCGCAATCAGTTGCCAAACCGGGTTGGGCGTCCATAACAATTCCACCTCGCGCTGCTGTGAACACACCTCCACCTAATCCTGATGATATGTCGTTTCTATGCACTGTTAGGTCGTCGGGAAATACCTCAGAGGATTTGATTGCATTTTTCTCATAGTCTTTGCCTGGTTTGGATCCACATAGCCATGATTCAGTACCGCATACAAGGTCTGGTTTTATGTATTCAAGTACTGTTTTAAACTCAGATTTATTAGTGCGTATACTACAACAATTTACCGTTAATAGTTTAATGTTTCTTGTGGTAGGTGGGGGAACTATTCCAGAGTCAGTAGATGAGCCTGTACCGCTACGCGACCGAGTTGAAGCTGTCGTTTTATTGTGTGATGGCCGATCACTTCCAGAATGGCGCTGATTCGTGCGTGGACTACTGGTGTGCAGTGGGCTAAAACATGATTGAGTCACCGATTCCATAGTTGAGTCCATATGAGAAAGTGGCTCGAACATATTTGTGGTATAAAGTTCGAAACTGTTTAATGAAAAACTGTCAACATTGATACTGTCACACTTACAACACAGTCAAACGACGTGGGGTTTCTCTAGATAAGACATGTTCTTAGAGCTAATGTCACCACAGGGTTTATGAAACCAGATACTGCAATTATTACAGCAAACGCCTTTTTGTGTCCATGTAACTGGAATCTCGCATGTGCCGCAGGGGAAAATGGATCGGTTTCCTGGTCCTGGGTTTGGTTGTACCAATGTACCAACATGAACTTCCAGATTAACTACACGTTGTCACGTGAGAAAGTTCCAAATATATGAGCATCAACCTTTTTCTAAACAAATTAATACTACATTTGGCGAAAAAAAGGTTTTAAAAACATAATTAAGTTGACAGTTTACTATTTCTTGTTTGTCAGCTCATGTTTATAACTCTGGATTAACACTGATCCAATTGAAAGAATGATATTTTTATAAGTGCTATTTTACCTCGTTCTGAAAACAATGTGTATACAGCGGTATTTCAAAACCAGCAGTATGCCAAAAATGACTATGCCATCCGTACAGAAGAAATTGTACTCCAATTCAATCCAAGAATACCTTGCCAGTCTTCAATGGGATCATGACTGGCACATAGTCGTCTTCAATCCAGACTCCCGTAACATCTATACCAGCAATGATCCTCCTCCCCATCATCATCACCTATAGTGATTGCGTCACTCGCAATGTCATTAAAAATTCAACTCCTGCAACAGTCAGGGTAGGCATTTTTCAAAATGAAAATGTTCGATATTTACAAGTATGTAGTCCTTAAAAACCGATAAAAAAGTCCATGTGTGTTTAGTGGACATAGCGATTGGCCAATACCAATTGAACCGCCACCCCCCAAGATGGTCTGATCAATAGCGTTCTGGAATAGCTTGTTCCAGAGTACTATGGATGCAGGAAAGAAGCTGTTCTGGTATATGATTGTACGGGCACTGATTTGGCAGTAGCGTTGTTTGTGGTCTCGGTTGGTCCTGGTTGTAACTAAAGGTGGGTTTGGATTGATGTCGACTATGTTGTAGGAGGGTCTTGCATAGCATGATTAGACGTGTGATTTCGCGGCGTTGTTGTAAGGTGGTCCATGTCAGCAGGTCGTTCATCGTGTTTGTTACACTGCTGGTTGTGGAGTAGTCGTTCTTGACAAACCTAGCAGCGCTGGACCATTTCCAGATGCTTGATGAGATTTTCTGAGTGGGAAGACCAGATAGAAGAAGCATACTCCACACACAGACGGACATATGTATTGAAGGTATTGGCTTTGGCTGATAGTGGGCTTGAGCGAATGTTTTTCGGATGAAGGACATCGTCGAACTGGCTTTCTTCGTGACGTTGTTGATGTGCATATTCCAGGATAGATCTTGTGATATAGTGACGCCAAGATAGTTTGCACGATCAGTTGCTTGTAAAGGAATTCCGTGGATGATGTATGATGTAATGACAGGATGCTTCTTTGTGGTGATGTGGACTACCTCGCACTTATCTGGGTTGAAGGCCATCTGCCAATTGTGTTCCCAAGACTGGAGGTTGTCAGGGCCCTCTTGAAGCTGGCGTGAGTCTTCAGCAGATTTGTTGATTCTGTATAGCAGACAAGCATCAGCAAAAAGACAAGCGGTAGACTTGACCTTAGAGAGAAGATCATTGATGTAGGACAGGAAGAGTAAGGTGCCAAGAACGCTACCTTGTGGGACAGGCGACGTGGCTGAATATGAGCAGTCAATTACAACTTGCTGGGTACGAGATCCCAGAAAGTACTCGATCCAAGACCGGATGTTTCCACGGATGCCATAGTGATCTAGTTTCCGTAGAAGGCGTGAGTGAGGGACTTTATCAAACGCTTTGGTGAAATCAAGTAGGACGGCGTCGATCTGATGGTTGTTGTCAATGTCTGTTGCCAGGTCGTTGATGGTAATGATAAGCTGTGTGTCACAGGACCGTTTTTTCCGGAAGCCATGCTGGTTATCAGTGATGATATGATGATAATCGAAGTGGGATATGATGTTGCTGAAGATGATGTGTTCTAGGAGTTTACAGGATACATATGTCAGTGAGATGTGGCGGTAGTTGGAAGAGGTTGATCTGTTCCCTTTCTTGAAGATGGGGGAGACTAAGGCTGATTTCCAGTCTAGTGGTATTTTCCCTAGGGCTATGGAGTGTTGGAACATGTTGGCGTAGCCTGGGGCTAATTTCGTCAGCGACAAGTTTATGGAGCCTAGTGGATATCTTGTCAGGGCCGACAGCCTTGTGTGGTTTCAGGTTGAAGAGGAGTTTCTGGACACCATTTACTGTGACCGTTATGGTATAACGTTTGGAGTGTGACATGACGGTAAGATTGGCTGATGGACTGTATCTTCGTTGGTGAATACTGAGGAGATCTGGTCGTTCAAGATGTCAGCTTTCTGTTTGGCGTCACAATATGTCAGGTAATCCTTCTTCAGGGAGGAAACACCAAGGCTATCTATTTTCCTGGACGTGATGTAATTCCAGAAGACGTTAGGGTTTGTATGGTCCTCTTTCAGCATGCCCAATATATGATTGTCATTGGTTGATCGACAGGCTCGCTGGGCTTTCCGTTTGATGTCTTTGGAGTTCTTAGCTCGTTTAAACCAGGACCTCTTCAATCTGGTGGCACGACGGATACTCTTGTTGATCTATGGTTGGTTGAATCGTTGGGGGCTCTGGAGTGATGAGACCTCATCGTTGACAATGTGTTGGCAGCCATCTCTGAATACATCCCAGATGAAGTTGATGTCACGGTTGGTTTGCATGGTGGCGATCATTGAGTCGGATAAGGCTTTACACTTCATCTTGATGTTTTCCATGTTGGACTTCCCCCACATGTTGGTGTCTACGAATAAGGTATGGTGGTCGCTAATGCCAGGATGGCGGCACATCTGTTGACAAGTTTCTGTCGGTTTGTGAGGAAAAGATCAATGGTGTTGTTGCCACATGTAAGGAAGTCGACTACCTGTGTAAGGCCCAGGTCAGGTTCTAGTAGTAAGAACTGTTCATTGATGGATTTCCTATTCCGATGTGTTGTTTGATCAGTTAATGTCTGGGAGATTGAGGTCACCAGCAATCCAACTTGTGGCATTCGTGAATTTATTGCAAACTTGAGCAATGGCATTGTAAAGTTGTTCGAGTAGATTTCATCATTGTTGGTGTGTCGGTATGCGGAGCCTATGATTAGGGTTTCATTCTTTATGCAGTCAATCTTCTGAAATAGGATGTCGCTTGTGATATCAATTTCAGCAGGTTCACTGATGATGTCGTTCTTGATGAGGATAAGGCTCCCTCCATAGCCGTCTGGTCTGTCCTTTCGGTGGATGGTGAATTCAGAGCTAGGTGGTAACACTTCAGCATCATATATATAGAGATATCCTGCTACGTAATTCAACAGATGCATACAACCTAAATCGGAACTCCACACGTTGAACGATGCTCTTCAAGATAAAGAACAATGCTATGAGGGACGTTTTTATCCAGTTTTCATAAACTGTAGCCTACATGTATGTATGTACCATTAATGTCAAACTCCTTGCGGGGACCTAGACATGTTTTCATAGAGGAACTTTTACTGGTCAGCACTGACTGCTACGTTTGCACATTCATTTTATCATATTGCGAGTATACTCTTGACAGCGCGAGGCAATCACTAGAGAAGATGATGATAATGACGACGATGGAGATGATGACGGCGATGATGATAACGACGACGACGATAATGACGATGATGCCGATGATGATATCACGGTATCCGGATTGATAGCTGAGCGCCAAACACGGAAATTCAAAATGGCGGCCTCCGTGAACACAATTTCTGTGTTGTCACCAATTTCAATGAAAGTTTCAAAGTTAAAAGTTAAAAGAGGACAGCAGCTTTCAAAGGGGACATTGGTTTGCTTATACACAACTGAAAACAATGCAATTCAAAAATTTAAGTCCAGTGAATGCGGAATTGTAGCAGAAATTATTGTTCAGGAAGGGGAGGAAGTAGTGAAAGGGTAAGCTTTTCTAGTAGTTTACTAATGAGTAGTGTTCATGAATTACAGTCAATTCGTAACCTGGGCGTTCGTAGCGTAGACGTTTCGTACACAGTTTTAGACGCTTCGTACCCTATGTTACATGTCTACATCACCCAGAGTGGTACGACATTAGAGGAAGATAGAAACGCTTTGTACGCAACCTCAGAGACGATTTGTACCCAATGTCTGAGACGTTTCGTACCCAATGTCTTAGACAATTCATAACCATTTTGAATGTTTCGTACCCAATGTCCGAGACGATTCGTACCTAATGTCCGAGATGATTCGTACCCAAGTGTGGACAGTTCATACCCTAGGATTAAGGTTAGTATTTGAGTTACAGACGTTTGTGTACCCAAGTCTGGACAGTTCATACCCTAGGATTAAGGGTTATTGTTAGAGCTGTTTCGTACCCAAGTCTAGACAGCCCGTACGTACCCTAGGATTAAGGTTAGGATTAGAGACTATTCATACCCAAGTCTGGACAGTTTGTATGCTAGAATAAAAAAAGGTGTACTGACAATAATTTAATTAGATGAAAAGATTGATTACATTAATCAGTTGTAATAATGAGTAAATGCTCAACTAATAATTGGATAATTGACAGCAGTAGAGGCAAATGGATCTTGTCTGCCAATATTTGGTATGAATCGTCTCAGACATTGGGTACGAAACGTCCAAGGTACGAAACGTTCAGGTACTAATTGACCTGCACCACACTATTGCAAAATTAAAATGAACAGAATAAATGCGAACCATATGCTTTATTTTGGATTACATGTAGGTGTGTGATCAGTACGAGTTTGCATAGACCTGTATCGGTTTATTTTCTTGTGTACAGGACGTAAAATAAATAAAGTTTTAATTAGTTTAAATTAGTATTCATGAGATCTCGAGAGTGATTAATATAAGTTGTAAGAACGTATTTTGCAATCGAGCTAATATAAATTGTTTAAACTTTATTTATTTTACAACGATTGCGATGCAAGTTTTATTGTTTTAACAACTTATATTAATCACTCTTGTTCTTATTCACCGATGAAAGCGTATATGTGGTCATTCATGTGGTAGGAAACCAGTGTACTCGGAGAAAACCCACCTGTCCGATCTGGCGACCACCGTCATCTCACATACTTCCTGGTCCGAGGATTGAACCCGGGTTGCATTGGTGAGTAGCAAGTGCGCTAACCACTGCGCTAAATTGTTACATGTATATAACAGCATGTTATGTAACAGAACCGGACACTCGCATACCAGGCAATTTTGCCTTTCTGAACATATATATCTTGTTGTCAAGTTATCTTGTCCCACAGCTTTGATTTACCGTAGCCTAAATTTGCAGATCTACATGTATGGGTATTGCGTCCAATGTTACATTCCTGGTTCATGCATATCTGATGTTAGCCTGGGTTCCAGTCTGTCGATTTTTCACCAATTTACTTCTGAAAAAATGACTCGATTTCCGAGCGTAGCGCCAACTACATTACCAGGGGATGATATTATCAGAAACTCAGTACAACCCAATTAATGATCTCTGTATTAATATATATTTATATGACTGACCAGGCAATATATTTCAACGCCTGTTCCCAGGTTAATCTGATGTGAGATCATTGTTATTTTTACAGGTCAGTACTGTTCATGATGCAGGAATGTAGTCATCCTACAGTGATGAAGGATATGTGTGCAGATTGTGGAGCCGACCTGAGAATGTAAGTCGTGGGCAGAAGAGCATGTACCAGTGTTGTGTGCTCCTGGGCAACCTGTAAAAATAATCAGAAAGTTTTACGAAAGCCCAACACTCTCAAGCTCAAACTAGTAAACTGTATTAATTTTAAATGCTCTATTTGCAGCGATGTAAAGTTCATACAATGATTGATCATTGTAGAAAGTCATTGAGATAAAATAATATCTGATGGTACAGAATCTTGCCCTATGCTGTTTGCAAAAGTGAGTTTAGTTGTGATTGGTAGGTTACGGGTTAACAGAGGAGAGATTTTTACATCCTGCTAATAGATGTGTACACTACAGTGATCATATCTTAGTAATTCTTACATACTGTTTGGCTGAAGTGCTTGATATACCATGTACATGTATGCTTACAGATGGTTTACCCTGGGCTCATCCTAGGTCAGAATTGTTCATAGAGACAGCTCACGATTGCACCTTTAAATAGTATTATTTAACCCATTTCATTCTGGATACATTTAAAGTCTAGTCTATACAAATTTATTTTAGCTCGATTGCGAAACAAGTTCTTTCAACTTATATAAATCGCTCTCGAGACCTCATTCCTGATGGAATCCATCGCCATGAGGGAGAGAAGAGGCAACGTGGAATTTAAATGCCTTGCCTAAGGACACAATCGTAACGGCTCCAGCGGGGCTCGAACTCCGGACCTTTCGCACCTGAAGCGAACTCGCATCCACAGCGCTATCACGACTTACATTTAAAGGCTTGCGTGCTGATCAGGATCTATGTTGTTTGCTACATAGCCAAGTGTCTTAGCAAGATCATCTGAATAGTAAACAGCATAGAGCCTGATCAGACGGCACATTCTGTGGCGGCTGATATGACTCTGTGTTCTTTGCATATACCGTTCAAAATCAAATGGGTTAATAAATTTCAATATAATTTGGTTAAAATGACTTAATTACAACACTAGATTAAGAATAAAGGGAGTATTTACAGTGGCCAGTGTTGATTACTGGACAAGAATATTTTGGAAAATTGTAAAAAAAAGATATTATTTTTATGGAGAAGTGGGGAGCCCAGGGGGTGAAATCACGGTTAAAACGGGTTTAATATCTGTGTAAGACTTATGTAAATGTCTTCAGTGAGAATTCTACTGCTGGTAATAGAAAGGAAGAAGTGAGTGCCTCTGTTGCCATGGTACACAGTATCCCGGAACTCATTGTTAGTGAAGAGGTAAGTGAGGTTATCCTTCATCTGCCATTGTTCAAATTATTCTTGGTAAAATATTTACCTTAACATGATTTTACAAATAACTTGATTAGAGCTGTTGTTAGTTAATATGCTAGCTTCTACCCAATGCAACCCACGTTCGATCCTCGGACAGGTAAGTATGTGAGACGGTACAGTGGTTGACAGATCGATCATGTGGGTTTTCTCCTGGCATGCTGGTTTCCATCAACAATAGGATTCTGGAACCACAAATACGCTTTCATCCGCACCAGCACCAACGAGCGTAATTAATATAAGCTTGTTTCGCAATCATTGTAGATTAAATAAAGTTTCTACCTCACAAATAACTTTGTGTATCACCCTAGAAACAATGAGAAGGAACCAATCATTTGTTAGCTCTTTGCATGCTTGGTAAAGTAAATGCTATAAATAGTTGGAATAATTGCAGCAGACGACAATTTGCAACTGAAAACTCTGGAAATTTGTCGTGTATGAAATTGCGTGAAATAAACTAATATATCTTGTAAAACCACCGACTTTGTAAGGAAAATCGTACACTATCAAATGCCAATTGCATTCACATGGGAGACGGCCCATGGTCGAGTGATTACGGTCGTTGACTTCAAATCACTTGCCCCTCACTGCTGTAGGTAAAAAAACTCTCACTGGGTTTTGATTCTTTCCAGTGAGGAAGCTATCTAGGTTGGTGGTTCTACCCGGGTGACCGTCGGTGTGTGTGAAGTACTGCATTCACCAATAATAGCTGGACAGTATCCATCAATATGTCCTAAGCTGTTGGTGCGACTTTAACGCCAAAAAACAAACATCTGCATTTGCCGTTTCTATATGCAATATGTAGCACATTTATTATTGATATTTTTGCTGGCTGGCGTTATCTCTGTTGTCATGTAATCATGTCTACCTCCGTTGTCGAGTGGTTACCACTGATGGTCATGGGTTCGAGCCCCGCTCAGGTCGTGTCTCATTGATATGAAAAAGTTGGCAGTATTTTTATGGATGTTGGTGCATCAAGTACTGGTTAATTGCTATACATGTAGGTATTGTTAGGTAAACTGCCTGCCGACGATATATAGCCTAGGATGGTGCTGATGCAAGTACTGGTTAACCACTATACATGTAGGTATTGTTAGGTAAACTGCCTGCCGGCGATCTATAGCCTAGAATGGTGCTGATGCAGGCGTAAAATTGTTTCACCTCTCCCTATATTGAAATTAACTGAACCTTTTGTTACTCTGTTCAGCTGGCAAAGGAGTTGGGAAAGGCGGATGAGGAGAGGTTGTTGAAGACCAGAAAGCTTGTGCTACTGGTGGACCTAGACCAGACACTCATACATACAACAAATGACAACATTCCTGTCAACCTTAAGGTAAATGCAGAGAAATTGATTTACAGATTTTACCCGTATGAAAATAGTCGTCAGAAGTTACATGCTTGCTAATGAAATCTAGAAATATATTAATCAGTGAAGCAGAACCAATTTCACTGTTTGGAGTAAAACTGACATTTCACTGTTTGGAGTAAAACTGATATTTCACTGTTTGGAGTAAAACTGATATTTCACTGTTTGGAATAAACTGATATTTCACTGTTTGGAATAAAACTGATATTTCACTGTTTGGAATAAAACTGATATTTCACTGTTTGGAGTAAAACTGATATTTCACTGTTTGGAATAAAACTGATATTTCACTGTTTGGAATAAAACTGATATTTCACTGTTTGGAATAAAACTGATATTTCACTGTTTGGAATAAAACTGATATTTCACTGTTTGGAATAAAACTGATATTTCACTGTTTGGAATAAAACTGATATTTCACTGTTTGAAGTAAAACTGATATTTCACTGTTTGAAGTAAAACTGATATTTCACTGTTTGGAGTAAAACTGATATTTCACTGTTTGGAGTAAAACTGATATTTCACTGTTTGGAGTAAAACTGATATTTCACTGTTTGGAGTAAAACTGATATTTCACTGTTTGGAATAAAACTGATATTTCACTGTTTGGAGTAAAACTAATATTTCACTGTTTGGAATAAAACTGATATTTCACTAATGCCTTGTATGATCACTACAGGCGACCAATAGGGTTTGGATTCACTCCTCCATGATTCTAGTAGTTGTGGAAGATTTTGTTCCATGTAAATGAGATTTGAAACCTCAATGTTTGGTATGGTATAACTGGAACTATGTGTAGGTTAACCGTAAAACCCATCTCGACAACAACATTTTATTATTCTGATTACTGTCTGGTTCCACTTCCAGGATGTGAATCACTACCAGTTGTGGCATGGGAACCAGTTGCTATGGTATCATACTAGATTCCGTCCACAGACTCGGACATTCCTCGAGCACATTTCCAAGTTGTACGAGCTACATATTTGCACGTTTGGTTCGAGAATGTACGCTCACACGATCGCCGGAATCCTTGATCCAGAAAGAAAGTTCTTTTCCCACAGGATTTTATCAAGAGATGAGTGTTTCAATGCGCAGTCCAAGATTGCTAATCTTAAGTGAGTTTAGCATGGTAGATCATTTCTAGTGTCTGTTTAATGTGGCTGAGTGCAGAATCCGGGCCGTAACTGTGTCAAGCATTGAGTACTTTTTGAAATAATTCCACACTATAGTACACCTATGATCAGATGTGTTGTGCTAGGCATGGGTCACTAGCTCCAAGGTTACGCTCGCAATTGGAGATCAAAGGTCAAAATTGTGTGTTTTGTGCCCAAAGCATCTTTTTTAGGCTACATGTACAAAATTATTTCACACAAATGTTCACCAGAAGATACTGGTGAGTGGTCGCTTGCACGATCAGGTGTGCAGCACCATGTTCACCAGAAGATACTGGTGAGTGGTCGCATGCACGATCAGGTGTGCAGCACCATGTTCACCAGAAGATACTGGTGAGTGGTCGCATGCACGATCAGGTGTGCAGCACCATGTTCACCAGAAGATACTGGTGAGTGGTCGCATGCACGATCAGGTGTGCAGCACCATGTTCACCAGAAGATACTGGTGAGTGGTCGCATGCACGATCAGGTGTGCAGCACCATGTTCACCAGAAGATACTGGTGAGTGGTCGCATGCACGATCAGGTGTGCAGCACCATGTTCACCAGAAGATACTGGTGAGTGGTCGCATGCACGATCAGGTGTGCAGCACCATGTTCACCAGAAGATACTGGTGAGTGGTCGCATGCACGATCAGGTGTGCAGCACCATGTTCACCAGAAGATACTGGTGAGTGGTCGCATGCACGATCAGGTGTGCAGCACCATGTTCACCAGAAGATACTGGTGAGTGGTCGCATGCATGATCAGGTGTGCAGCACCATGTTCACCAGAAGATACTGGTGAGTGGTCGCATGCACGATCAGGTGTGCAGCACCATGTTCACCAGAAGATACTGGTGAGTGGTCGCATGCACGATCAGGTGTGCAGCACCATGTTCACCAGAAGATACTGGTGAGTGGTCGCATGCACGATCAGGTGTGCAGCACCATGTTCACCAGAAGATACTGGTGAGTGGTCGCATGCACGATCAGGTGTGCAGCACCATGTTCACCAGAAGATACTGGTGAGTGGTCGCATGCACGATCAGGTGTGCAGCACCATGTTCACCAGAAGATACTGGTGAGTGGTCGCATGCACGATCAGGTGTGCAGCACCATGTTCACCAGAAGATACTGGTGAGTGGTCGCATGCACGATCAGGTGTGCAGCACCATGTTCACCAGAAGATACTGGTGAGTGGTCGCATGCACGATCAGGTGTGCAGCACCATGTTCACCAGAAGATACTGGTGAGTGGTCGCATGCACGATCAGGTGTGCAGCACCATGTTCACACTATAAAATAATAGCTACAGGCAGTATTTTGTGTTCGCTCCATATCTTGTAAGCGATTTAACCAGTTTTTGAAATCGTGCTTTACAAATGTTTACCCCGACCTGACCCATCCCACTGCTACATTTACTTTCTTAGCATTCAGCATCTAGTGGGTACATGTGGTCCTTGGGAATCTAGATAAAACTGGCAATTTATGGATGAACATATAGAAGAAATTCGCACTGTTAAGGTATACATTTGAGTGGTAGAGGGACAATGCCGCTGTTGCAAATTCGAAACGTGACTGATGCTTGTATAAATTATTTACAAACAAAATGTGATGAACTGTTTCAGGGCCTTGTTTCCATGTGGTGATGCCATGGTGTGTATCATAGATGACAGAGAAGACGTCTGGCATTACTCGCCAAACCTGGTCCATGTAAAACCATACAGATTCTTCCAAGGCACTGCCGATATCAATGCTCCTCCCGGTCTCACAAAAACTGAGCAAGATGGCGAGCCTCTTATCCACACAGTTAGAAAAGTGTCACAATCTGGTACGAGTAGTACTAATGAACCTGGTGAGAAGACTCTCAACAGAACGGAAGACAATGGAGAAGATACGGACACTAGCAGCAAAATTGCAAACAAATTTGAAAATGATCCATCTACAGATCATATAAATCAAAAGAACACGAATAAAAGTTCAATGGAGATGGAACATGTTGATGAAAAGCAGGTGGAGACCGAACATGTTCAAAGTGAAGATAGACGGAATTCTGAAAATGAAATGGACATTGAGGAACATAAATTTAGTGAAGTAGAGCAAACAGATAAAAGCAATGATTTAACTTCAGAGGAAATGATAAAGGATGTTCAAAGTGAAGATAGAAGGGAACCTACAAATGAAATGGATAATGAGGAAATTAAATCCAGTGCAGCTGAGAACAGAGACAAATGTGCCGATTCAACTTCACACGAAATTGTAAACACAGCAGAAATTATTGAGCGTTGTGATAAAGCTGCTAGCATAATGGAAACTTATGAAGAAGTGCCAATAAAAGTTACTGATGTTGATTCTAAGAATGAAGAAGTTATTGACAGTCATTATGAATCTGGGAAACCTAGAGATGAAAGTGATGAAACTAAACAGGAAGAACATAAATCAAATGAAGTTGGAAGCAAAGAGAAAACAGGCTCTAAAACTGAGACAAATGAAAGGAAGGAAGAGGGTGGAGAGGGAACGAAAGACACAAATGAAGAAGGTGAAGATATGATAGAATGGGATGATGAAGATGATTACCTACTTTATTTGGAGGAGATTTTGAAAAACATTCATTCAGCATTTTATCTTTTCTATGATGAATTGAACATTAAGATCGATGAAGATAAAGAAGGTAAAGAAAAGATTGAAGAGCCAAGCTTGAAAAACCTTAATGATATTGAAGACAAAGAAAGTAAAGAAAATGTTGAAAAGCCAAGTTTGAAAAACCTTATTCCATATATTAAAAAGAAAGTGCTCAAAGGGTGCAATATTATGTTCAGTGGGGTGATCCCTACCAATATGAGCCCAGATAAGAGTCGGGCTTGCATTGTCGCAAGAGCTTTGGGTGCAAATGTTCATACTGAATTTAAGACTAAGCTAAATGAGAACGACCCATTGGAGTATACAACACATCTGGTAGCAACAAGAGGCGGAACCAGTAAAGCTCGTACTGCAATGAAATTCAAATCAATGAAAAAAGTGACCCCTGATTGGCTTTGGTCATGTTCAGAACGTTGGGAAAGAGTGGAAGAGATGCTGTTTCCAGTACCATTAGCCACAGAATCGGATGACCAAGGAAGAGAGAGTCCAGATGTTATAAAAATGAAAAACAGTAACATCTCCAAAAGAAAGAGAGACCCAGAAAGCGGGAAGGAAACAGATGAATCAGATACAAAGCGATTTAAAAAAGTGAATTCATCTAACACACTTGATACATCGAGTATTGAAGATGATGATGAAAATGTCCCACCTGTTGATAGCAGCAGTAGTAAAACTAAACAAACTGGTTCTGGAGATGGACCAAAAACACGCAGTTTCTCTATGTCGTACAACCCTATGCTTGCATTCTCTGATGATGATCTAGCCTACATGGACAAGGAAGTCGAGGACGAAATGGACGATGAAGACGCAAGTTCAGAAGAGGAAGAAGTGAGAGATAATAGAATGAGACAACAAGTGCTAAAATCAAAACATTATTTAAATGACTCAAGTAGTGAAGATAGTTTGTGTGGTGATAGGCCAAGAGGCTGGGGTCTTAAAAATAAAATGTCACCGAAATCCTCATCAGATGATGAGGTGAAAGTTTCCAGTTCTCCAAATCATGAGATTAGTCCCGAATATGAGAGTGAAACTGATCAAGATAAGTTTGATCAAATAATGGAAGCTTTTGGACCGGATAGCGAAAATTCAGATGACGAATATGCAGAGTCTATTGGATCTGTTGATGAGGAGATTGCAGATGCAGTGATGAAGGAATTTCTGTCATGATCACAAGTTCCATAGATACTTGGAAAGTGTTGGTGTTTATGATTGATACATGCATGTAGATTTATAATTTATACAAAAGTATTTAAAACACATTTTATGGTATCAGAGCTGACTGGATGTTTGCCCATTGTATCCTACTGTGGTATTCCATTGTATCCTACTGTGGTATTCCATTGTATCCTACTGTGGTATTCCGTTGTATCCTACTGTGGTATTCCGTTGTATCCTACTGTGGTATTCCGTTGTATCCTACTGTGGTATTCCGTTGTATCCTACTGTGGTATTCCGTTGTATCCTACTGTGGTATTCCGTTGTATCCTACTGTGGTATTCCGTTGTATCCTACTGTGGTATTCCGTTGTATCCTACTGTGGTATTCCGTTGTATCCTACTGTGGTATTCCGTTGTATCCTACTGTGGTATTCCGTTGTATTCTACTGTGGTATTCCGTTGTATCCTACTGTGGTATTCCATTGTATCCTACTGTGGTATTCCGTTGTATCCTACTGTGGTATTCCGTTGTATCCTACTGTGGTATTCCGTTGTATCCTACTGTGGTATTCCGTTGTATCCTACTGTGGTATTCCATTGTATCCTACTGTGGTATTCCGTTGTATCCTACTGTGGTATTCCGTTGTATCCTACTGTGGTATTCGGTAGTCGTAACGACACACTTCTAATGAATGACGTATTTCCAGAGTTTTCAGCTACAAATAAGACAAACACATTTATGAATTGACTTTCAAGGATCTTGTCAGATTTTCAAGCACTTCACAGGCCTTGAATTCGAGGACTTGTGGGAAGCCTGGCTAGCATTATATTTAGGCATCAGTTGTCTGTCCATGACAGGTCCCACTGAACACATAAATACATGTTTTAAAATCAATTAGTCTCCCCATACAATCTTTAATTGGGAAGAAGAAATACTCTCCAATAAAATGTGTGTTTCTGTTGTATTTAAATGACACTTGCATGTATTGAACAATGTTCTGATGTTATGAAAATTTATATTAAAGTTGAAGAGTTTTATTTAAATAGAAACAGCTGTAATAAAAACTGCTGTTGAAATTAAAGATGTTTGTTAGTTTATACAAATTTATTTTAGCTCGATTGCGAAACAAGTTGTTATAACTTATATTAATCACTCTCGAGACCTCATTCCTAATGGAATGCTTCGCCACAATGGAGAGAGAAGAGGCAACGTGGAATTTAAATGCACAATCGTAACGGCTCCAGCAGAGCTCGAACTCCGGACCTGAAGCGAACGTGCATCCACTGCTATCACGACTTCTACAAGATGTCTGTTATGTGTGAGTGTGTGAAGTGCCTGATAAGAATCGGATTAATGCAATATTCCATACATGATACAAAACTATAGCTCATCCGAGCCGTCCAGGTATTGTGATGGTTATCCGTCTTTCAATCTTCCATATATACACAGGGTTGGAAGTTACTTTTCTCAAATCTCACAATAGAGTGATACGATTGGTTGAGTGTAAGATTTGCTCTTCTCAGCCAATCAGATTGCTGAGACCGAGTTTGAAGAAAAAAGTTTTATAACCTCCAGGCCTGAGCTGTACAGGTATTGCAAGGATTGGCCGGCTTCCATATAAATAGTTCACCCGAGCTGTACAGGTACACTGCAATGATTGGCTGGTTTCCATATAAATAGCTGAGCTGTACAGGTATTGCAATGATTGGCTGGCTTCCATATAAATAGCTGAGCTGTACCGGTACTGCAATGATTGGCTGGCTTCCATATAAATAGCTCACCTGAGCTGTCCCGGTCGATCTCATGTCGTGACCGGGGCACATTCCGCAGCAGCAGCGTAGGATTCTGGTTGTCGATCTTGCATATTGGGACGTTCGCCAGCATGTTGATCCACGGCTATGGCACATCAGGACAGATCCGCCGTCTCTTCTAGCTTCGCTGGTTTATTTCGACCTTTCTTCTCCGGCGGATGGACGAGACGGCGGACCTGAGGGAGCGGCAACGGTCATGGCATCCACTTTATGCTGGCAAGAATATCTATTAATTTGTTTGCGACAATCGACGACCAGATGTTTAACTGTCAGATCCGTATTAATGCTGCTGCAGGGTGACCAACAGTGAGGAGGGTGGCCCTACAAAGGACCACGTACAGACCAGGCCTTGTCACCCTGGCTGGCACGGAAAGAAGTAACCACCTGATGATGTCTACATAAGCTTCAAAGAAGAAGAATCGTCAGAGCATACAGAAATAATCAATGTAGAAGAATAGGAATAATCATCGTAGAAGAATAGGAATAATCATCGCAGAACACGGATATAATCATCGTAGACCACGGATATAATCATCATTGAACAACCATCACAGAAGAATCACCTTGGGATATAACCAACTTAGAGAATACAGTCGCCTAAATGCATTTATGCGGTGGCGACTATAAATAAAATTACATCGTTCGTACCGGTACTGTAATGCTGGCTTCCATATAAATAGCTCACCTGAGCTGTACAGGTACTGCAAGGATTGGCTGGCTTCCATATAAATAGTTCACCTGAGCTGTACAGGTATTGCAATGATTGGCCGGCTTCCATATAAATAGTTCACCTGAGCTGTACCGGTACTGTAATGCTGGCTTCCATATAAATAGTTCACCTGAGCTGTACAGGTATTGCAATGATTGGCTGGCTTCCATATAAATAGCTCACCTGAGCTGTACAGGTACTGCAATGATTGGCCGGCTTCCATATAAATAGCTGAGCTGTACAGGTATTGCAATGATTGGCTGGCTTCCATATAAATAGTTCACCTGAGCTGTACAGGTATTGCAATGATTGGCTGGCTTCCATATAAATAGCTCACCTGAGCTGTACAGGTACTGCAATGATTGGCTGGCTTCCATATAAATAGTTCACCTGAGCTGTACAGGTATTGCAATGATTGGCTGGCTTCCATATAAATAGTTCACCTGAGCTGTACAGGTATTGCAATGATTGGCTGGCTTCCATATAAATAGTTCACCTGAGCTGTACAGGTATTGCAATGATTGGCTGTGGCTTCCATATAAATAGTTCACCTGAGCTGTACAGGTATTGCAATGATTGGCTGGCTTCCATATAAATAGTTCACCTGAGCTGTACAGGTATTGCAATGATTGGCTGGCTTCCATATAAATAGTTCACCTGAGCTGTACAGGTATTGCAATGATTGGCTGGCTTCCATATAAATAGTTCACCTGAGCTGTACAGGTATTGCAATGATTGGCTGGCTTCCATATAAATAGTTCACCTGAGCTGTACAGGTACTGCAATGATTGGCTGGCTTCCATATAAATAGTTCACCTGAGCTGTACAGGTACTGCAATGATTGGCTGGCTTCCATATAAATAGTTCACCTGAGCTGTACAGGTATTGTAATGCTGGCTTCCATATAAATAATTCACCTGAGCTGTACAGGTATTGCAATGATTAGCTGGCTTCCATATAAATAGCTCACATGAGCTGTACAGGTACTGCAATGATTGGCTGGCTTCCATATAAATAGCTCACCTGAGCTGTCCCGGTCGATCTCATGTAGTGACCGGGGCACATTCCACAGCAGCAGCGTAGGATTCTGGTTGTCGATCTTGCATATTGGGACGTTCGCCAGCATGTTGATCCACGGCTATGGCACATCAGGACAGATCCGCCGTCTCTTCTAGCTTCGCTGGTTTATTTCGACCTCCGGCGGACCTGAGGGAGCGGCAACGGTCATGGCATCCACTTTATGCTGGCAAGAATATCTATTAATTTGTTTGCGACAATCGACGACCAGATGTTTAACTGTCAGATCCGTATTAATGCTGCTGCAGGGTGACCAACAGTGAGGAGGGTGGCCCTACAAAGGACCACGTACAGACCAGGCCTTGTCACCCTGGCTGGCACGGAAAGAAGTAACCACCTGATGATGTCTACATAAGCTTCAAAGAAGAAGAATCGTCAGAGCATACAGAAATAATCAATGTAGAAGAATAGGAATAATCATCGTAGAAGAATAGGAATAATCATCGCAGAACACGGATATAATCATCGTAGACCACGGATATAATCATTGAACAACCATCACAGAAGAATCACCTTAGGATATAACCAACTTAGAGAATACAGTCGCCCAAATGCATTTATGCGGTGGCGACTATAAATAAAATTACATCGTTCGTACCGGTACTGTAATGCTGGCTTCCATATAAATAGCTCACCTGAGCTGTACAGGTACTGCAAGGATTGGCTGGCTTCCATATAAATAGTTCACCTGAGCTGTACAGGTATTGCAATGATTGGCCGGCTTCCATATAAATAGTTCACCTGAGCTGTACCGGTACTGTAATGCTGGCTTCCATATAAATAGTTCACCTGAGCTGTACAGGTATTGCAATGATTGGCTGGCTTCCATATAAATAGCTCACCTGAGCTGTACAGGTACTGCAATGATTGGCCGGCTTCCATATAAATAGCTGAGCTGTACAGGTATTGCAATGATTGGCTGGCTTCCATATAAATAGTTCACCTGAGCTGTACAGGTATTGCAATGATTGGCTGGCTTCCATATAAATAGTTCACCTGAGCTGTACAGGTATTGCAATGATTGGCTGGCTTCCATGTAAATAGTTCACCTGAGCTGTACAGGTATTGCAATGATTGGCTGTGGCTTCCATATAAATAGTTCACCTGAGCTGTACAGGTATTGCAATGATTGGCTGGCTTCCATATAAATAGTTCACCTGAGCTGTACAGGTATTGCAATGATTGGCTGGCTTCCATATAAATAGTTCACCTGAGCTGTACAGGTATTGCAATGATTGGCTGGCTTCCATATAAATAGTTCACCTGAGCTGTACAGGTATTGCAATGATTGGCTGGCTTCCATATAAATAGTTCACCTGAGCTGTACAGGTACTGCAATGATTGGCTGGCTTCCATATAAATAGTTCACCTGAGCTGTACAGGTATTGTAATGCTGGCTTCCATATAAATAATTCACCTGAGCTGTACAGGTATTGCAATGATTGGCTGGCTTCCATATAAATAGCTCACATGAGCTGTACAGGTACTGCAATGATTGGCTGGCTTCCATATAAATAGCTCACCTGAGCTGTCCCGGTCGATCTCATGTAGTGACCGGGGCACATTCCACAGCAGCAGCGTAGGATTCTGGTTGTCGATCTTGCATATTGGGACGTTCGCCAGCATGTTGATCCACGGCTATGGCACATCAGGACAGATCCGCCGTCTCTTCTAGCTTCGCTGGTTTATTTCCAATTTCTTCTCCGACGGATGGACGAGGCGGCGGACCTGAGGGAGCGGAAACGGTCGTGGCATCCACTTTATGCTGGCAAGAATATCTATTAATTTGTTTGCGACAATCGACGACCAGATGTTTAACTGTCAGATCCGTATTAATGCTGCTGCAGGGTGACCAACAGTGAGGAGGGTGGCCCTACAAAGGACCACGTACAGACCAGGCCTTGTCACCCTGGCACGGAAAGAAGTAGCCACCTGATGATGTCTACATAAGCTTCAAAGAAGAAGAATCGTCAGAGCATACAGAAATAATCAATGTAGAAGAATAGGAATAATCATCGTAGAAGAATAGGAATAATCATCGCAGAACACGGATATAATCATCGTAGACCACGGATATAATCATCATTGAACAACCATCACAGAAGAATCACCTTAGGATATAACCAACTTAGAGAATACAGTCGCCCAAATGCATTTATGCGGTGGCGACTATAAATAAAATTACATCGTTCGTACCGGTACTGTAATGCTGGCTTCCATATAAATAGCTCACCTGAGCTGTACAGGTACTGCAAGGATTGGCTGGCTTCCATATAAATAGTTCACCTGAGCTGTACAGGTATTGCAATGATTGGCCGGCTTCCATATAAATAGTTCACCTGAGCTGTACCGGTACTGTAATGCTGGCTTCCATATAAATAGTTCACCTGAGCTGTACAGGTATTGCAATGATTGGCTGGCTTCCATATAAATAGCTCACCTGAGCTGTACAGGTACTGCAATGATTGGCCGGCTTCCATATAAATAGCTGAGCTGTACAGGTATTGCAATGATTGGCTGGCTTCCATATAAATAGTTCACCTGAGCTGTACAGGTATTGCAATGATTGGCTGGCTTCCATATAAATAGCTCACCTGAGCTGTACAGGTACTGCAATGATTGGCCGGCTTCCATATAAATAGCTGAGCTGTACAGGTATTGCAATGATTGGCTGGCTTCCATATAAATAGTTCACCTGAGCTGTACAGGTATTGCAATGATTGGCTGGCTTCCATATAAATAGCTCACCTGAGCTGTACAGGTACTGCAATGATTGGCCGGCTTCCATATAAATAGCTGAGCTGTACAGGTATTGCAATGATTGGCTGGCTTCCATATAAATAGTTCACCTGAGCTGTACAGGTATTGCAATGATTGGCTGGCTTCCATATAAATAGTTCACCTGAGCTGTACAGGTATTGCAATGATTGGCTGGCTTCCATATAAATAGTTCACCTGAGCTGTACAGGTACTGCAATGATTGGCTGGCTTCCATATAAATAGTTCACCTGAGCTGTACAGGTACTGCAATGATTGGCTGGCTTCCATATAAATAGTTCACCTGAGCTGTACAGGTATTGTAATGCTGGCTTCCATATAAATAGTTCACCTGAGCTGTACAGGTACTGCAATGATTGGCTGGCTTCCATATAAATAGTTCACCTGAGCTGTACAGGTATTGCAATGATTGGCTGGCTTCCATATAAATAGTTCACCTGAGCTGTACAGGTATTGCAATGATTGGCTGGCTTCCATATAAATAGTTCACCTGAGCTGTACAGGTACTGCAATGATTGGCTGGCTTCCATATAAATAGTTCACCTGAGCTGTACAGGTACTGCAATGATTGGCTGGCTTCCATATAAATAGTTCACCTGAGCTGTACAGGTATTGTAATGCTGGCTTCCATATAAATAATTCACCTGAGCTGTACAGGTATTGCAATGATTGGCTGGCTTCCATATAAATAGCTCACCTGAGCTGTACAGGTACTGCAATGATTGGCCGGCTTCCATATAAATAGTTCACCCGAGCTGTACAGGTATTGCAATGATTGGCTGGCTTCCATATAAATAGTTCACCTGAGCTGTACAGGTACTGCAATGATTGGCTGGCTTCCATATAAATAGCTCACCTGAGCTGTACCGGTACTGTAATGCTGGCTTCCATATAAATAGCTCACCTGAGCTGTACAGGTACTGCAAGGATTGGCTGGCTTCCATATAAATAGTTCACCTGAGCTGTACAGGTATTGCAATGATTGGCCGGCTTCCATATAAATAGTTCACCTGAGCTGTACAGGTACTGCAATGATTGGCTGGCTTCCATATAAATAGTTCACCTGAGCTGTACAGGTATTGCAATGATTGGCTGGCTTCCATATAAATAGCTCACCTGAGCTGTACAGGTACTGCAATGATTGGCCGGCTTCCATATAAATAGTTCACCTGAGCTGTACAGGTATTGCAATGATTGGCTGGCTTCCATATAAATAGTTCACCTGAGCTGTACAGGTATTGCAATGATTGGCTGGCTTCCATATAAATAGCTCACCTGAGCTGTACAGGTATTGCAATGATTGGCTGGCTTCCATATAAATAGTTCACCTGAGCTGTACAGGTACTGCAATGATTGGCTGGCTTCCATATAAATAGTTCACCTGAGCTGTACAGGTATTGCAATGATTGGCTGGCTTCCATATAAATAGTTCACCTGAGCTGTACAGGTATTGCAATGATTGGCTGGCTTCCATATAAATAGTTCACCTGAGCTGTACAGGTATTGCAATGATTGGCTGGCTTCCATATAAATAGTTCACCTGAGCTGTACAGGTATTGCAATGATTGGCTGGCTTCCATATAAATAGTTCACCTGAGCTGTACAGGTACTGCAATGATTGGCCGGCTTCCATATAAATAGTTCACCCGAGCTGTACAGGTATTGCAATGATTGGCTGGCTTCCATATAAATAGTTCACCTGAGCTGTACAGGTACTGCAATGATTGGCTGGCTTCCATATAAATAGCTCACTGAGCTGTACCGGTACTGTAATGCTGGCTTCCATATAAATAGCTCACCTGAGCTGTACAGGTACTGCAACGATTGGCCGGCTTCCATATAAATAGTTCACCTGAGCTGTACAGGTACTGTAATGCTGGCTTCCATATAAATAGTTCACCTGAGCTGTACAGGTATTGCAATGATTGGCTGGCTTCCATATAAATAGTTCACCTGAGCTGTACAGGTATTGCAATGATTGGCTGGCTTCCATATAAATAGCTCACCTGAGCTGTACAGGTACTGCAATGATTGGCTGGCTTCCATATAAATAGTTCACCTGAGCTGTACAGGTATTGCAATGATTGGCTGGCTTCCATATAAATAGTTCACCTGAGCTGTACAGGTATTGCAATGATTGGCTGGCTTCCATATAAATAGTTCACCTGAGCTGTACAGGTATTGCAATGATTGGCTGGCTTCCATATAAATAGTTCACCTGAGCTGTACAGGTATTGCAATGATTGGCTGGCTTCCATATAAATAGTTCACCTGAGCTGTACAGGTATTGCAATGATTGGCTGGCTTCCATATAAATAGTTCACCTGAGCTGTACAGGTATTGCAATGATTGGCTGGCTTCCATATAAATAGTTCACCTGAGCTGTACAGGTATTGCAATGATTGGCTGGCTTCCATATAAATAGTTCACCTGAGCTGTACAGGTATTGCAATGATTGGCTGGCTTCCATATAAATAGTTCACCTGAGCTGTACAGGTATTGCAATGATTGGCTGGCTTCCATATAAATAGTTCACCTGAGCTGTACAGGTATTGCAATGATTGGCTGGCTTCCATATAAATAGTTCACCTGAGCTGTACAGGTATTGCAATGATTGGCTGGCTTCCATATAAATAGTTCACCTGAGCTGTACAGGTACTGCAATGATTGGCTGGCTTCCATATAAATAGTTCACCTGAGCTGTACAGGTACTGCAATGATTGGCTGGCTTCCATATAAATAGTTCACCTGAGCTGTACAGGTATTGCAATGATTGGCTGGCTTCCATATAAATAGTTCACCTGAGCTGTACAGGTATTGTAATGCTGGCTTCCATATAAATAATTCACCTGAGCTGTACAGGTATTGCAATGATTGGCTGGCTTCCATATAAATAGCTCACCTGAGCTGTACAGGTACTGCAATGATTGGCCGGCTTCCATATAAATAGTTCACCGAGCTGTACAGGTATTGCAATGATTGGCTGGCTTCCATATAAATAGTTCACCTGAGCTGTACAGGTATTGCAATGATTGGCTGGCTTCCATATAAATAGTTCACCTGAGCTGTACAGGTATTGCAATGATTGGCTGGCTTCCATATAAATAGTTCACCTGAGCTGTACAGGTATTGCAATGCTGGCTTCCATATAAATAGTTCACCTGAGCTGTACAGGTACTGCAATGATTGGCTGGCTTCCATATAAATAGTTCACCTGAGCTGTACAGGTACTGCAATGATTGGCTGGCTTCCATATAAATAGTTCACCTGAGCTGTACAGGTATTGCAATGCTGGCTTCCATATAAATAGTTCACCTGAGCTGTACAGGTATTGCAATGATTGGCTGGCTTCCATATAAATAGTTCACCTGAGCTGTACAGGTATTGCAATGATTGGCTGGCTTCCATATAAATAGTTCACCTGAGCTGTACAGGTACTGCAATGATTGGCTGGCTTCCATATAAATAGTTCACCTGAGCTGTACAGGTATTGCAATGCTGGCTTCCATATAAATAGTTCACCTGAGCTGTACAGGTATTGCAATGATTGGCTGGCTTCCATATAAATAGTTCACCTGAGCTGTACAGGTACTGCAATGATTGGCTGGCTTCCATATAAATAGTTCACCTGAGCTGTACAGGTACTGCAATGATTGGCTGGCTTCCATATAAATAGTTCACCTGAGCTGTACAGGTATTGCAATGATTGGCTGGCTTCCATATAAATAGTTCACCTGAGCTGTACAGGTATTGCAATGATTGGCTGGCTTCCATATAAATAGTTCACCTGAGCTGTACAGGTATTGCAATGATTGGCTGGCTTCCATATAAATAGTTCACCTGAGCTGTACAGGTACTGCAATGATTGGCTGGCTTCCATATAAATAGTTCACCTGAGCTGTACAGGTATTGCAATGATTGGCTGGCTTCCATATAAATAGTTCACCTGAGCTGTACAGGTACTGCAATGATTGGCTGGCTTCCATATAAATAGTTCACCTGAGCTGTACAGGTATTGCAATGCTGGCTTCCATATAAATAGTTCACCTGAGCTGTACAGGTATTGCAATGATTGGCTGGCTTCCATATAAATAGTTCACCTGAGCTGTACAGGTACTGCAATATTGGCTGGCTTCCATATAAATAGTTCACCTGAGCTGTACAGGTACTGCAATGATTGGCTGGCTTCCATATAAATAGTTCACCTGAGCTGTACAGGTACTGCAATGATTGGCTGGCTTCCATATAAATAGTTCACCTGAGCTGTACAGGTATTGCAATGATTGGCTGGCTTCCATATAAATAGTTCACCTGAGCTGTACAGGTATTGCAATGATTGGCTGGCTTCCATATAAATAGTTCACCTGAGCTGTACAGGTATTGCAATGATTGGCTGGCTTCCATATAAATAGTTCACCTGAGCTGTACAGGTATTGCAATGATTGGCTGGCTTCCATATAAATAGTTCACCTGAGCTGTACAGGTATTGCAATGATTGGCTGGCTTCCATATAAATAGTTCACCTGAGCTGTACAGGTATTGCAATGATTGGCTGGCTTCCATATAAATAGTTCACCTGAGCTGTACAGGTATTGCAATGATTGGCTGGCTTCCATATAAATAGTTCACCTGAGCTGTACAGGTATTGCAATGATTGGCTGGCTTCCATATAAATAGTTCACCTGAGCTGTACAGGTATTGCAATGATTGGCTGGCTTCCATATAAATAGTTCACCTGAGCTGTACAGGTATTGCAATGATTGGCTGGCTTCCATATAAATAGTTCACCTGAGCTGTACAGGTACTGCAATGATTGGCTGGCTTCCATATAAATAGTTCACCTGAGCTGTACAGGTACTGCAATGATTGGCTGGCTTCCATATAAATAGTTCACCTGAGCTGTACAGGTATTGTAATGCTGGCTTCCATATAAATAGTTCACCTGAGCTGTACAGGTACTGCAATGATTGGCTGGCTTCCATATAAATAGTTCACCTGAGCTGTACAGGTATTGCAATGATTGGCCGGCTTCCATATAAATAGTTCACCTGAGCTGTACAGGTACTGTAATGCTGGCTTCCATATAAATAGTTCACCTGAGCTGTACAGGTATTGCAATGATTGGCTGGCTTCCATATAAATAGCTCACCTGAGCTGTACAGGTACTGCAATGATTGGCCGGCTTCCATATAAATAGCTGAGCTGTACAGGTATTGCAATGATTGGCTGGCTTCCATATAAATAGTTCACCTGAGCTGTACAGGTATTGCAATGATTGGCTGGCTTCCATATAAATAGTTCACCTGAGCTGTACAGGTATTGCAATGATTGGCTGGCTTCCATATAAATAGTTCACCTGAGCTGTACAGGTATTGCAATGATTGGCTGGCTTCCATATAAATAGTTCACCTGAGCTGTACAGGTATTGCAATGATTGGCTGGCTTCCATATAAATAGTTCACCTGAGCTGTACAGGTATTGCAATGATTGGCTGGCTTCCATATAAATAGTTCACCTGAGCTGTACAGGTATTGCAATGATTGGCTGGCTTCCATATAAATAGTTCACCTGAGCTGTACAGGTATTGCAATGATTGGCTGGCTTCCATATAAATAGTTCACCTGAGCTGTACAGGTATTGCAATGATTGGCTGGCTTCCATATAAATAGTTCACCTGAGCTGTACAGGTACTGCAATGATTGGCTGGCTTCCATATAAATAGTTCACCTGAGCTGTACAGGTATTGCAATGATTGGCTGGCTTCCATATAAATAGTTCACCTGAGCTGTACAGGTATTGCAATGATTGGCTGGCTTCCATATAAATAGTTCACCTGAGCTGTACAGGTACTGTAATGCTGGCTTCCATATAAATAGTTCACCTGAGCTGTACAGGTATTGCAATGATTGGCTGGCTTCCATATAAATAGTTCACCTGAGCTGTACAGGTATTGCAATGATTGGCTGGCTTCCATATAAATAGTTCACCTGAGCTGTACAGGTATTGCAATGATTGGCTGGCTTCCATATAAATAGTTCACCTGAGCTGTACAGGTATTGCAATGATTGGCTGGCTTCCATATAAATAGTTCACCTGAGCTGTACAGGTATTGCAATGATTGGCTGGCTTCCATATAAATAGTTCACCTGAGCTGTACAGGTATTGCAATGATTGGCTGGCTTCCATATAAATAGTTCACCTGAGCTGTACAGGTATTGCAATGATTGGCTGGCTTCCATATAAATAGTTCACCTGAGCTGTACAGGTATTGCAATGATTGGCTGGCTTCCATATAAATAGTTCACCTGAGCTGTACAGGTATTGCAATGATTGGCTGGCTTCCATATAAATAGTTCACCTGAGCTGTACAGGTACTGCAATGCTGGCTTCCATATAAATAGTTCACCTGAGCTGTACAGGTATTGCAATGATTGGCTGGCTTCCATATAAATAGTTCACCTGAGCTGTACAGGTATTGCAATGCTGGCTTCCATATAAATAGTTCACCTGAGCTGTACAGGTATTGCAATGATTGGCTGGCTTCCATATAAATAGTTCACCTGAGCTGTACAGGTACTGCAATGATTGGCTGGCTTCCATATAAATAGTTCACCTGAGCTGTACAGGTATTGCAATGATTGGCTGGCTTCCATATAAATAGTTCACCTGAGCTGTACAGGTATTGCAATGATTGGCTGGCTTCCATATAAATAGTTCACCTGAGCTGTACAGGTACTGTAATGCTGGCTTCCATATAAATAGTCACCTGAGCTGTACAGGTATGCAATGATTGGCTGGCTTCCATATAAATAGCTCACCTGAGCTGTACAGGTACTGCAATGATTGGCCGGCTTCCATATAAATAGTTCACCCGAGCTGTACAGGTATTGCAATGATTGGCTGGCTTCGATATACATAGTTCACCTGAGCTGTACAGGTACTGCAATGATTGGCTGGCTTCCATATAAATAGCTCACATGAGCTGTACCGGTACTGTAATGCTGGCTTCCATATAAATAGCTCACCTGAGCTGTACAGGTACTGCAACGATTGGCCGGCTTCCATATAAATAGTTCACCTGAGCTGTACCGGTACTGTAATGCTGGCTTCCATATAAATAGTTCACCTGAGCTGTACAGGTATTGCAATGATTGGCTGGCTTCCATATATATAGTTCACCTGAGCTGTACAGGTATTGCAATGATTGGCTGGCTTCCATATAAATAGCTCACTTGAGCTGTACAGGTACTGCAATGATTGGCTGGCTTCCATATAAATAGTTCACCTGAGCTGTACAGGTACTGCAATGATTGGCTGGCTTCCATATAAATTGTTCACCTGAGCTGTACAGGTATTGCAATGATTGGCTGGCTTCCATATAAATAGTTCACCTGAGCTGTACAGGTACTGCAATGATTGGCTGGCTTCCATATAAATAGTTCACCTGAGCTGTACAGGTATTGCAATGATTGGCGGCTTCCATATAAATAGTTCACCTGAGCTGTACAGGTACTGTAATGCTGGCTTCCATATAAATAGTTCACCTGAGCTGTACAGGTATTGCAATGATTGGCTGGCTTCCATATAAATAGTTCACCTGAGCTGTACAGGTATTGCAATGATTGGCTGGCTTCCATATAAATAGTTCACCTGAGCTGTACAGGTATTGCAATGATTGGCTGGCTTCCATATAAATAGTTCACCTGAGCTGTACAGGTATTGCAATGATTGGCTGGCTTCCATATAAATAGTTCACCTGAGCTGTACAGGTATTGCAATGATTGGCTGGCTTCCATATAAATAGTTCACCTGAGCTGTACAGGTATTGCAATGATTGGCTGGCTTCCATATAAATAGTTCACCTGAGCTGTACAGGTATTGCAATGATTGGCTGGCTTCCATATAAATAGTTCACCTGAGCTGTACAGGTATTGCAATGATTGGCTGGCTTCCATATAAATAGCTCACCTGAGCTGTACAGGTACTGCAATGATTGGCCGGCTTCCATATAAATAGTTCACCTGAGCTGTACAGGTATTGCAATGATTGGCTGGCTTCCATATAAATAGTTCACCTGAGCTGTACAGGTACTGCAATGATTGGCTGGCTTCCATATAAATAGCTCACATGAGCTGTACCGGTACTGTAATGCTGGCTTCCATATAAATAGCTCACCTGAGCTGTACAGGTACTGCAACGATTGGCCGGCTTCCATATAAATAGTTCACCTGAGCTGTACCGGTACTGTAATGCTGGCTTCCATATAAATAGTTCACCTGAGCTGTACAGGTATTGCAATGATTGGCTGGCTTCCATATAAATAGTTCACCTGAGCTGTACAGGTATTGCAATGATTGGCTGGCTTCCATATAAATAGTTCACCTGAGCTGTACAGGTATTGCAATGATTGGCTGGCTTCCATATAAATAGTTCACCTGAGCTGTACAGGTATTGCAATGATTGGCTGGCTTCCATATAAATAGTTCACCTGAGCTGTACAGGTATTGCAATGATTGGCTGGCTTCCATATAAATAGTTCACCTGAGCTGTACAGGTACTGCAATGATTGGCTGGCTTCCATATAAATAGTTCACCTGAGCTGTACAGGTATTGCAATGATTGGCTGGCTTCCATATAAATAGTTCACCTGAGCTGTACAGGTACTGCAATGATTGGCTGGCTTCCATATAAATAGTTCACCTGAGCTGTACAGGTAGTGCAATGATTGGCTGGCTTCCATATAAATAGCTCACCTGAGCTGTACAGGTACTGCAATGATTGGCCGGCTTCCATATAAATAGTTCACCCGAGCTGTACAGGTATTGCAATGATTGGCTGGCTTCGATATACATAGTTCACCTGAGCTGTACAGGTACTGCAATGATTGGCTGGCCTCCATATAAATAGCTCACATGAGCTGTACCGGTACTGTAATGCTGGCTTCCATATAAATAGCTCACCTGAGCTGTACAGGTACTGCAACGATTGGCCGGCTTCCATATAAATAGTTCACCTGAGCTGTACCGGTACTGTAATGCTGGCTTCCATATAAATAGTTCACCTGAGCTGTACAGGTATTGCAATGATTGGCTGGCTTCCATATATATAGTTCACCTGAGCTGTACAGGTATTGCAATGATTGGCTGGCTTCCATATAAATAGCTCACTTGAGCTGTACAGGTACTGCAATGATTGGCTGGCTTCCATATAAATAGTTCACCTGAGCTGTACAGGTACTGCAATGATTGGCTGGCTTCCATATAAATTGTTCACCTGAGCTGTACAGGTATTGCAATGATTGGCTGGCTTCCATATAAATAGTTCACCTGAGCTGTACAGGTATTGCAATGATTGGCTGTGGCTTCCATATAAATAGTTCACCTGAGCTGTACAGGTATTGCAATGATTGGCTGGCTTCCATATAAATAGTTCACCTGAGCTGTACAGGTATTGCAATGATTGGCTGGCTTCCATATAAATAGTTCACCTGAGCTGTACAGGTATTGCAATGATTGGCTGGCTTCCATATAAATAGTTCACCTGAGCTGTACAGGTATTGCAATGATTGGCTGGCTTCCATATAAATAGTTCACCTGAGCTGTACAGGTATTGCAATGATTGGCTGGCTTCCATATAAATAGTTCACCTGAGCTGTACAGGTACCGCAATGATTGGCTGGCTTCCATATAAATAGTTCACCTGAGCTGTACAGGTATTGCAATTATTGGCTGGCTTCCATATAAATAGTTCACCTGAGCTGTACAGGTACTGTAAGGATTGGCTGGCTTCCATATAAATAGGTCACCTGAGCTGTACAGGTATTGCAATGATAGGCTGGCTTCCATATAAATAGTTCACCTGAGCTGTACATGTATTGTAATGCTGGCTTCCATATAAATAGTTCACCTGAGCTGTACAGGTAGTGCAATGATTGGCTGGTTTCCATATAAATAGCTCACCTGAGCTGTACAGGTACTGCAATAATTTGCCGGCTTCCATATAAATAGTTCACCTGAGCTGTACATGTATTGCAATGATTGGCCGGCTTCCATATAAATAGTTCACCTGAGCTGTACCGGTACTGTAATGCTGGCTTCCATATAAATAGTTCACCTGAGCTGTACAGGTATTGCAATGATTGGCTGGCTTCCATATAAATAGTTCACCTGAGCTGTACAGGTACTGCAATGATTGGCTGGCTTCCATATAAATAGTTCACCTGAGCTGTACAGGTACTGCAATGATTGGCTGGTTTCCATATAAATAGTTCACCTGAGCTGTACAGGTACTGCAAGGATTGGCTGGCTTCCATATAAATAGTTCACCTGAGCTGTACAGGTATTGCAATGATTGGCCGGCTTCCATATAAATAGTTCACCTGAGCTGTACAGGTATTGCAATGATTGGCTGTGGCTTCCATATAAATAGTTCACCTGAGCTGTACAGGTATTGCAATGATTGGCTGGCTTCCATATAAATAGTTCACCTGAGCTGTACAGGTATTGCAATGATTGGCTGGCTTCCATATAAATAGTTCACCTGAGCTGTACAGGTACCGCAATGATTGGCTGGCTTCCATATAAATAGTTCACCTGAGCTGTACAGGTATTGCAATGATTGGCTGGCTTCCATATAAATAGTTCACCTGAGCTGTACAGGTACTGCAAGGATTGGCTGGCTTCCATATAAATAGTTCACCTGAGCTGTACAGGTATTGCAATGATTGGCTGGCTTCCATATAAATAGTTCACCTGAGCTGTACAGGTATTGTAATGCTGGCTTCCATATAAATAGTTCACCTGAGTAGTATAGGGGGGGGGGGGGAATAAAGAGCTGTACAGGTAGTGCAATGATTGGCTGCCTTCCATATAAATAGCTCACCTGAGCTGTACAGGTACTGCAATTATTGGCCGGCTTCCATATAAATAGTTCACCTGAGCTGTACAGGTATTGCAATGATTGGCCGGCTTCCATATAAATAGTTCACCTGAGCTGTACCGGTACTGTAATGCTGGCTTCCATATAAATAGTTCACCTGAGCTGTACAGGTACTGCAATGATTGGCTGGCTTCCATATAAATAGTTCACCTGAGCTGTACAGGTACTGCAATGATTGGCTGGCTTCCATATAAATAGTTCACCTGAGCTCTACAGGTACTGCAATGATTGGCTGGCTTCCATATAAATAGTTCACCTGAGCTGTACCGGTACTGCAATGCTGGCTTCCATATAAATAGTTCACCTGAGCTGTACAGGTACTGCAATGATTGGCTGGCTTCCATATAAATAGTTCACCTGAGCTGTACCGGTATTGCAATGATTGGCTGGCTTCCATATAAATAGCTCACCTGAGCTGTACAGGTATTGCAATGCTGGCTTCCATATAAATAGCTCACCTGAGCTGTACAGGTATTGCAATGATTGGCTGGCTTCCATATAAATAGTTCACCTGAGCTGTACAGGTATTGCAATGCTGGCTTCCATATAAATAGTTCACCTGAGCTGTACAGGTACTGCAATGATTGGCTGGCTTCCATATAAATAGTTCACCTGAGCTGTACAGGTATTGCAATGATTGGCTGGCTTCCATATAAATAGTTCACCTGAGCTGTACAGGTATTGCAATGATTGGCTGGCTTCCATATAAATAGTTCACCTGAGCTGTACAGGTATTGCAATGATTGGCTGGCTTCCATATAAATAGTTCACCTGAGCTGTACAGGTATTGCAATGATTGGCTGGCTTCCATATAAATAGTTCACCTGAGCTGTACAGGTATTGCAATGATTGGCTGGCTTCCATATAAATAGTTCACCTGAGCTGTACAGGTATTGCAATGATTGGCTGGCTTCCATGTAAATAGTTCACCTGAGCTGTACAGGTATTGCAATGATTGGCTGGCTTCCATATAAATAGTTCACCTGAGCTGTACAGGTACCGCAATGATTGGCTGGCTTCCATATAAATAGTTCACCTGAGCTGTACAGGTATTGCAATGATTGGCTGGCTTCCATATAAATAGTTCACCTGAGCTGTACAGGTACTGCAAGGATTGGCTGGCTTCCATATAAATAGTTCACCTGAGCTGTACAGGTATTGCAATGATTGGCTGGCTTCCATATAAATAGTTCACCTGAGCTGTACAGGTATTGTAATGCTGGCTTCCATATAAATAGTTCACCTGAGCTGTACAGGTAGTGCAATGATTGGCTGGCTTCCATATAAATAGCTCACCTGAGCTGTACAGGTACTGCAATTATTGGCCGGCTTCCATATAAATAGTTCACCTGAGCTGTACAGGTATTGCAATGATTGGCCGGCTTCCATATAAATAGTTCACCTGAGCTGTACCGGTACTGTAATGCTGGCTTCCATATAAATAGTTCACCTGAGCTGTACAGGTACTGCAATGATTGGCTGGCTTCCATATAAATAGTTCACCTGAGCTGTACAGGTACTGCAATGATTGGCTGGCTTCCATATAAATAGTTCACCTGAGCTCTACAGGTACTGCAATGATTGGCTGGCTTCCATATAAATAGTTCACCTGAGCTGTACCGGTACTGCAATGATTGGCTGGCTTCCATATAAATAGTTCACCTGAGCTGTACAGGTATTGCAATGCTGGCTTCCATATAAATAGCTCACCTGAGCTGTACAGGTATTGCAATGATTGGCTGGCTTCCATATAAATAGTTCACCTGAGCTGTACAGGTATTGCAATGCTGGCTTCCATATAAATAGTTCACCTGAGCTGTACAGGTACTGCAATGATTGGCTGGCTTCCATATAAATAGTTCACCTGAGCTGTACAGGTACTGCAATGATTGGCTGGCTTCCATATAAATAGTTCACCTGAGCTGTACAGGTACTGCAATGATTGGCTGGCTTCCATATAAATAGTTCACCTGAGCTGTACAGGTACTGCAATGATTGGCTGGCTTCCATATAAATAGTTCACCTGAGCTGTACAGGTACTGCAATGATTGGCTGGCTTCCATATAAATAGCTCACCTGAGCTGTACAGGTATTGTAATGATTGGCTGGCTTCCATATAAATAGTTCACCTGAGCTGTACAGGTACTGCAATGATTGGCTGGCTTCCATATAAATAGTTCACCTGAGCTGTACAGGTACTGCAATGATTGACTGGCTTCCATATAAATAGTTCACCAGAGCTGTACAGGTACTGCAATAATTGACTGGCTTCCATATAAATAGCTCACCTGAGCTGTACAGGTACTGCAATGATTGGCTGGCTTCCATATAAATAGCTCACCTGAGCTGTACAGGTACTGCAATGATTGGCTGGCTTCCATATAAATAGCTCACCTGAGCTGTACAGGTACTGCAATGATTGGCTGGCTTCCATATAAATAGCTCACCTGAGCTGTACAGGTACTGCAATGATTGGCTGGCTTCCATATAAATAGTTCACCTGAGCTGTACAGGTATTGCAATGATTGGCTGGCTTCCATATAAATAGTTCACCTGAGCTGTACAGGTACTGCAATGATTGGCTGGCTTCCATATAAATAGTTCACCTGAGCTGTACAGGTACTGCAATGATTGGCTGGCTTCCATATAAATAGCTCACCTGAGCTGTACAGGTACTGCAATGATTGACTGGCTTCCATATAAATAGCTCACCTGAGCTGTACAGGTACTGCAATGATTGGCTGGCTTCCATATAAATAGCTCACCTGAGCTGTACAGGTACTGCAAGGATTGGCTGGCTTCCATATAAATAGTTCACCTGAGCTGTACAGGTACTGCAAGGATTGGCTGGCTTCCATATAAATAGTTCACCTGAGCTGTACAGGTATTACAGACGGATCTGTAGTCCAGTGGTAACACGCTGGACTGGTAATACAGGGATCGCAGGTTCGATCCCCCGCCTGACCCTAATAAAATTAAGTCTTTCAGATGGGACTTTAAATCGAGGTCTCGTGTCGGTTCTGTACACCGTGCACGTAAAAGAACAAGAAGAGACTGAAATGGATCTCTGTATCATTTATTTATTCTCCAAAAATATGAAATGACTAATCTCTTCAAGAGGCGTTGCTCATATGGGCAACCGGTAGCAACGATAAATAAACGTAAAACACAAAGAATCTGGAAATTGGCTGCTTAATGGAGGTGACCGTTTCTATGTAATTGTTGATGGCAGCACTGCAATCTCGTCGGAAACTTTCCACAAAATTGAGTCTGGCAATAACATCACCATTTGTAAGAAGACATGTCAAGCCTTAAACATATACATAACGCAATATTAGTCCGTTTTGTTTCATTTAATTACAAGTAAATGCCTAATTGCATCGATACTATGCACTAGTATTCGTCCCATCTCTACATCACAGTATTAGTCTCTATATGTTCATCTTGAATATAATGACCAGCACACGTGCAATCCAAGCATCGTAACGTCATACTTCCAAGTACTGTAAGGATATGCATATAAAGGAAATATAATGATCAATTTGTTCTGCGGAGAAGCACGACGTCTGCTTGTTCCCTAACATCATGCCCACATGTTCCGTGGGGAACTGGCATCATGTCCATTTGCTCCTCTGAGAACTAATATCATGTCCGCTTGTTCCATGGAGACCTAATTTGTTCCATGAAGAACTAACATCATGTCCGCTTGTTCCATGGAGAACTAACATCATGTCCGCTTGTTCCATGGAGACCTAATTTGTTCCATGAAGAACTAACACCGTGTCCGCTTGTTCCATGGAGAACTAACATGTCCGCTTGTTCCATGAAGAACTAACATCATGTCCGCTTGTTCAATGGAGACCTAATTTGTTCCATGAAGAACTAACATAATGTCCGCTTGTTCCATGGAGAACTAACATCATGTCCGCTTGTTCCATGGAGACCTAATTTGTTCCATGAAGAACTAACATAATGTCCGCTTGTTCCATGGAGAACTAACATCATGTCCGCTTGTTCCATGGAGACCTAATTTGTTCCATGAAGAACTAACATCATGTCCGCTTGTTCCATGGAGAACTAACATCATGTCCACATGTTCCATGGAGAACTAACATAATGTCCGCTTGTTCCATGGAGAACTAACATCATGTCCACTTGTTCCATGGAGAACTAGCATCATGTCTGCCTGTTCCATGGATAACTAACATAATGTCCGCTTGTTTCATGGAGAACTAACATCATGCCCACTTGTTCCATGGATAACTAACATCATGTCCGCTTGTTCCATGGAGAACTAACATCATGTCTGCGTGTTCCATGGAGAACTAACATCATGTCCGCTTGTTCCATGGATAACTAACATCATGTCCGCTTGTTCCATGGAGAACTAACATAATATCCGCTTGTGCCACGGAGAACTAACATCATGTCCGCTTGTTCCACGGAGAACTAACATCATGTCCGCTTGTTCCATGGAGAACTAACATAATATCCGCTTGTTCCACGGAGAACTAACATTATGTCCACTTGTTCCATGAAGAACTAACATCATGTCCACATGTTCCATGGAGAACTAACATCATGTCCGCTTGTTCCATGGAGAACTAACATCATGTCCGCTTGTTCCATGGATAACTAACATAATGTCCGCTTGTTCCATGGAGAATTAACATCATGTCCACTTGTTCCATGGGGAACTAACATCATGTCAGCTTGTTCCATGGATAACTAACATCATGTCCGCTTGTTCCATGGAGAACTAACCTCATGTCCGCTTGTTCCATGGATAACTAACATAATGTCCACTTGTTCCATGAAGAACTAACATCATGTCCGCTTGTTCCATGGATAACTAACATAATGTCCACTTGTTCCATGAAGAACTAACATCATGTCCGCTTGTTCCATGCACAGGGATTCGGCACGTTTGGGGGTACTAATATATAATATACTTAAATATATATACTAATACCCCCAAACGTGCCGAATCCCTGTGGTTCCATGGATAACTAACATAATGTCCACTTGTTCCATGAAGAACTAACATCATGTCCACATGTTCCATGGATAACTAACATAATATCCGCTTGTTCCACGGAGAACTAACATCATGTCCACTTGTTCCACAGAGAACTAACATCATGTCCACTTGTTCCATGGATAACTAACATCATGTCTGCTTGTTCCATGGATAACTAACATCATGCCCGCTTGTTCCATGGATAACTAACATCATGTCCGCTTGTTCCATGGATAACTAACATCATGTCCGCTTGTTCCATGGATAACTAACATCATGTCCGCTTGTTCCATGGATAACTAACATCATGCTCGCTTGTTCCATGGATAACTAACATCATGTCCGCTTGTTCCATGGATAACTAACATCATGCCCGCTTGTTCCATGGATAATTAACATCATGTCCGCTTGTTCCATGGATAACTAACATCATGTCCGCTTGTTCCATGGATAACTAACATTATGTCCACTTGTTCCACAGAGAACTAACATCATGTCCACTTGTTCCATGGATAACTAACATCATGTCTGCTTGTTCCATGGATAACTAACATCATGTCCGCTTGTTCCATGGATAACTAACATCATGTCTGCTTGTTCCATGGATAACTAACATAATATCCGCTTGTTCCACAGAGAACTAACATCATGTCCGCTTGTTCCATGGATAACTAACATCATGGACAAATGTTTTCAATGCACTAAAACATCCGTATTTGCCTGTTAATGAAGTGTTACGCTAGTCACATAGTCACAATACCTGAAATACTGGAGGGGTTTTATTGTGGGAGAGGATTTAGAATCACACAAACATCTACTGACAAAGCTCCTTGAAAATCTGAATGTTGTGTACATTGCGCAATAGGTGTATAATTGTGCATCAGGTGAATAACTGTGCACTCTTACTTGACTATCAAAAAGTATGTATATCCATCATTGTTTGATCAAAGTCCACCAAATTAATCCAGTTAATACCACCAAAACTGTCGATTTTGTTTATTTTATTCAAGAATTCAAAATTTGCCAACCATTTTGTTCAGCCTCGTTTTCGATCCTCCTGTCGTCTGCCATCACTCGCTGTTAAATCTGTTTCATGAAAGAGTGTATAGCTGAGGTATTTGATACAACGTATATACAATGTAACCCGATACACCACACTGTCTTTTACATCGATGGGTTGGATACAACGAAATATGACATCGAAAGAAATATCTGAGAATATGCCGCTGTTATTTCAATCGAGTTTCGTGTTCCATTATATCAAAGATTCGCAGTAAAGACGGGTGGTTGTATCGGGCGACGTATATATTGTGATATAGATTGGTTACAGTTCGTGTTCCGTTACATCAAAGATTCGCAGTAAAGACGGGTGGTTGTATCGGGCGACGTATATATTGTGATATAGATTGGTTACAGTTCGTGTTCCGTTACATCAAAGATTCGCAGTAAAGACGGGTGGTTGTATCGGGCGACGTATATATTGTGATATAGATTGGTTACAGTTTGTGTTGCATTATATTCGCAGTAAAGACGCATGGTTGTGTTGGGCGACGTATATATTGTGATATAGATTGGTTACAGTTCGTGTTCCAGTATATCAAAGATTCACAGTAAAGACGGGTGGTTGTATCGGGCGACGTATATATTGTGATATAGATTGGTTACAGTTCGTGTTCCATTATATCAAAGATTCGCAGTAAAGACGGGTGGTTGTATCGGGCGATGTATATATTGTGATATAGATTGGTTACAGTTCGTGTTCCATTATATCAAAGATTCGCAGTAAAGACGGGTGGTTGTATCGGGCGATGTATATATTGTGATATAGATTGGTTACAGTTCGTGTTCCAGTATATCAAAGATTCACAGTAAAGACGGGTGGTTGTATCGGGCGACGTATATATTGTGATATAGATTGGTTACAGTTCGTGTTCCAGTACATCAAAGATTCATAGTAAAGACGGGTGGTTGTATCGAGCGACGTATATATTGTGATATAGATTGGTTACAGTTCGTGTTCCAGTATATCAAAGATTCGCAGTAAAGACGGGTGGTTGTATCGGGCGACGTATATATTGTGATATAGATTGGTTACAGTTCGTGTTCCAGTATATCAAAGATTCACAGTAAAGACGGGTGGTTGTATCGGGCGACGTATATATTGTGATATAGATTGGTTACAGTTCGTGTTCCAGTATATCAAAGATTCACAGTAAAGACGGGTGGTTGTATCGGGCGACGTATATATTGTGATATAGATTGGTTACAGTTCGTGTTCCAGTATATCAAAGATTCGCAGTAAAGACGGGTGGTTGTATCGGGCGACGTATATATTGTGATATAGATTGGTTACAGTTCGTGTTCCAGTATATCAAAGATTCGCAGTAAAGACGGGTGGTTGTATCGGGCGACGTATATATTGTGATATAGATTGGTTACAGTTCGTGTTCCAGTATATCAAAGATTCGCAGTAAAGACGGGTGGTTGTATCGGGCGACGTATATATTGTGATATAGATTGGTTACAGTTCGTGTTCCAGTATATCAAAGATTCATAGTAAAGACGTGTTGTATCGGGCGACGTATATATTGGATATAGATTGGTTACAGTTCGTGTTCCAGTACATCAAAGATTCGCAGTAAAGACGGGTGGTTGTATTGGGCGACGTATATATTTGTGATATAGATTGGTTACAGTTCGTGTTCCAGTATATCAAAGATTCACAGTAAAGACGGGTGGTTGTATCGGGCGACGTATATATTGTGATATAGATTGGTTACAGTTCGTGTTCCATTACATCAAAGATTCGCAGTAAAGACGCGTGGTTGTGTCGGGCGACGTATATATTGTGATATAGATTGGTTACAGTTCGTGTTCCGTTACATCAAAGATTCATAGTAAAGACGGGTGGTTGTATCGGGCGACGTATATATTGTGATATAGATTGGTTACAGTTCGTGTTCCAGTATATCAAAGATTCATAGTAAAGACGGGTGGTTGTATCGGGCGACGTATATATTGTGATATAGATTGGTTACAGTTTGTGTTCCGTTACATCAAAGATTCGCAGTATTTTACGTCTTTTAATTCGACCTTTAGGCCCAGTTTTTGTAATCTTCTGGCGTATCTTCTCAGTCTTTTAAAACCTTCTTCGAAACTGGTGGCCTTTCCGTTACAGTTTATGGCTCCGCTGGAAAACACTAAACAGTTTCCTCCAATCTTCCTATGTTGCCATATCAGTCCGGGAAACCGACGGGGATCGTATCTAACGTCTGATATACTATAGCACACTCGTCGTAGATCTATCATACAACCTATATTAGCGCTACACACCACGTTGGTTAAATACATGATGCTATCTCTTACAAGTCCGAGGACAGACTGAAGAAATAATGCCCCGGGTATGTATATTATAAAAAAAGAACGAATCACGTGATAGTTTTATTTTTTCGATACGATGCAGAAACTTTAAGAATATCGATTAACGTCTGATTCAGGAATCCAACTGTCGTACTGTTTAGGCCAATGTAGCCAGCGGACCAATACTTCTCGTTGTTTATTTCGCATTCGCTTCTTAAGCACTTTTTCGATATGATACTCGGTGGTCTCATCTACATTCACGTCTTGCAGTTCCTGCTCGTAAAACGTACATCCACACTATCCTCGTCGTCCCATTCCACCAGGGTATAGACAGGTAGGCCCTGCCCTCTCTTCTAAAACGGGTCTTCACTTTGAATATTTCGTCTGTCCACTTTTGAGAATATTCTGTCAAACACGCTTCTCACATGGGATAAACGTACTGTTTGTCCTAGTTTAAATTTGTATCTTCTCTGTTTACTCTTTGTTGAGATTCCTTTGGTTCTCAGTAAATACTGTTGCAAACGGCTTTCGCCTTCATTTTCTGTACTGATGGTGTTGGGTGAGGTGCCTAAATTGCGATGTATCGTGTAGTTGTAGCTGTGCGCCGTGTCTTGAAGAGCGTCTATGTAACGCTGCTTTCTGTTTTTCATCAGGTACCTAAATAGCTTATGTTTTAAGGTCTTTATTAAACGTTCGCTGTAATTGGCTTTGGTCTCAGTGTTCAAAGCGTAGTAGTGGTGTATATTTTGGTCTCGTAAATACTTATTAACGTCTTTGCTTCTGAACTCCATGCCTCGATCTGTACGAACCGTGTTTGGTTTCCGTGGACCCGATAGTACTCGCGTTAAAGCGTCTACTACATCTTGTCCTTTTTTACTTTTAACTGGTTGAACGTGAGCAAAGCGTGAAAACACGTCTATGGCTACCAATACGTATTGGTACCCGTCATTCTGCTTCGACAAGTTAACCATATCCATCAAATGCATGTCCCAGAGACTGTCTACTCCGTCCACAACTACTCTAGAACGCTTAAAATGTCGTCTGGCTCCTCTGGTTAGGGAGTAAGATTCTTGATCTTGCAGCCATTTTCTGATTCTGTGTCTACCGATTTTATGTTTGCCTTCTCCCGTGACATACTGATAGAGCTTCTCAGGGCCAGAAAAACTAGCTGGATTCTTGGAATTATAATACAATGATGAGTATATACACGTCGGTAACCATTTTTCGTGTTCTTCCCAAGGCTGATCCGAGGGCTCCCACGACATCAGCTTCACACCTCAAGAGAAACAGGTAACTTTATCCGCGCTTCCGGTATAATAGAAGCCTGCTTTAGCCAATGACATTTTATTCGGTTCGATCTGTTTCGACCAGTGTTCAAAACTCTGTAGTCGATCTTCGTAAAACATCATCTCAGACATGGAAAACTGAGACACTTCAATGGTTGAATCGCTCTGAGTGAAAATGTTCATGTTGATGGTTAGCCACTGACTTCGGAAGTGCGGTGTTATCGAAAAACGGCCCAATTATATACAGCTTCAACGTTTGTGATTGGTGATTATTTTTAGAACTTGTAGCCCATTGGTTGCTATTTTTACAAGTTCATACCATTTTAGAGCGTTATTTACCAGTTTACAAAGTCATTCTGGTTACATTCCGGACACTGTGCCGCTCCTAATTGGTTCATGTGATCGCTCCTTAGGGCGCACGGTACCACAGCGTCCAATTCGGGTAACGCCTTTCCAATCTCGGGTATCAGTTCCTTCAATCGTTTATATTCAAAGGGCCTTAAACATAGCCCCTTTTTTGTAGGCACCACCTCCATCTCGGGCTTCCAGTACTGTCTGATATCCACGCACACGTTCCCCTCCTGCACGGTAAGGTTTACGTTTCCGCCCAAATGCAGTTCAAACGCTTCTCTGTTCTCTAAGACCTTGTCCACAAACTCTAGCTGATCAACTAAGTTCTTCCATCGCATCAAGGTTAAACTAATGCCCTTTTTCGTCGGTGTGTCGTCTTGCCATTCTCGTAAGTCGACTCTAAGCTCCCCTTTCCATTCGTTCACCTGTACGTAACGACCGTTGCCAAGGCTTAGTTTGCATCTAGTCATGTTGGTTGTTCGAGCGTAGAAACTCTAATGACACTAACTAAAGTTACGCCGTCTTTTATAGATTTAAGTCCATTCTAATTGGTCGATATTTATAGAAGCGTACGTAATTGCTATTTATGGATCGGTTCGTTCCAATTGGTCGATATTTATAGAAGCATACGCGATTGCTATTTATAGAGCGGTTCGTTCCCATTGGTGTCTATTTATAGACACGCTCTCATTGGTCGGTGCAATCGCGTATGTAGTAATAACGTAGTGTAGGCGCTTCGTTTTCTTATACACCACTTTCACTCTGTTACTGTACCGATCAGTATATCCCAGTATACCGATGTCGTAAAGGAACGTTTTTGTCAGTTCAGTTCGTTTCCCGCTTTGCTTAACTTCATCCGGCTTATCCAGGCATTTTTGTACGCAATCGTACATGAGTCGCCCGCTAAGAAACACGGAGGTGTCGAAATCGTACACATTCAGGTGTTTTTCGACCGCGTGGGTCGAAAGTATAAACGGTGTTTTCATCTTCACGCCTATGGTAAAATGGTTCGTCTCGAGACGGAACAAACGTATTTAAAGATTTGTACTAGACTGTCATTGGCGATTATTTTTGGTTAGGTTTACGTCATGGTCGCTAAAAATAACCTATAAGGCCATCCAAAATGGACGCCGCTCTTGCGTAGAGACACTCGACTTATATGCAAATCTGTTACTGTAACTAGGTCATCCAAGATGGCCACCGAGCGTTACATAGAGGTACGCCTTCGTACATGGACGCCGCGCTCAGTAGTTGTGCGATACATATACGTCATCAATAAGGAGGGGGTTCTATAGTGACGCATATACTAAATATAAACGCGCACGCGCGTGACCTACTTTATATTACCTTATATGCAAATGAGTTACTATAAATATAATTCAAAATGGCGCCGGTTTGTTTACAAGTAAAGCGAGGGGTTTACTACTCCTTTCACAAAAACCGAGGAGAGAAATCTAATAACCGTTTACTGCGTGTTTTACGTGTATGTATCGTCGCTACCGGTTGCCCATATGAGCGACGCCTCCTGAAGAGATTAGTCATTTTAGATTGTTGGAGGATAGTGCAATGATACAGACAGAGGCACATTCCAGAGTCTACTCTGGTTCTTTACGTGCACGGTGTAAATACTCATATATCATTCATTTATTTGCTTTCAAATTATCCTTTTCAAAGTTCATACGTACACGCTTCTCCGAAACTACTCCATTATAAACCATGTTTTCATGTTTTCACTTTTTCACAATACATGTATATGTATTTTATCTGTATGCTATAAGCATCAGCTGATGTCTTAATGCAATAAATGTTGTTGTTGTTGTTGTAAAGCACCGACACGATACCTCGGTTTAACGTCCCATCTGAAAGACTGTTAATTTTAGTATGGTCAGACGGGGGATCGAACCTGCGATCCCTGGATTACCATTCCAAAGTATTAGCCACTGGAATACAGTTTTCATTTTAGTCCATTTGTATTTAGTGTGTACATAATTAGTTGTTGTTTTATTATCTTTAATAAATATGCTTAAACCAAAAGAACCTAATTAAGAACTTGATAATGTTCGAATAAGTAAGAATTATTAACTAAAACTATTTTCTAGCTGAAAATGTCATGCAGGTTCGAATCCCACTTTAGCAAAGGATATTTGTTTACTAAATGATATCTTATTTCTTTACATATATCTACAGAACTGGAACATTCTCTTCACAATTGTCTTATACCAACATGGATGTGCACAATAAATACAAGTACACATATTTATGATAATACAGTTGTGATCATAGTGTTCATAATTAATCTTCACCTGGCTAAATTACTTTGCCATTGCACTAAACACTGACAGTAAACCATTGCACTAAACACTTCCAGTACACCATTGCACTAAACACTTCCAGTACACCATTGCACTAAACACTTCCAGTACACCATTACAATAAACACTTCCAGTACACCATTGCACTAAACACTTCCAGTACACAATTGCACTAAACACTTCCAGTACACCAGTGTACTAAGCACTTCCAGTACACCATTGCACTAAACACTTCCAGTACACCATTGCACAAAACACTTCCAGTACACCATTGCACTAAACACTTCCAGTACACCATTGCACTAAACACTTCCAGTACACCAGTGTACTAAACACTCCCAGTACACCATTGCACTAAACACTTCCAGTACACCATTGCACTAAACACGCCCAGTACACCATTTCACTAAACACTTCCAGTACACCATTGCACTAAACACTTCCAGTACACCATTGCACTAAACACTTCCAGTACACCATTGCACTAAACAGGCCGAGTACGCCATTGCACTAAACACTTCCAGAACACCATTACAATAAACATGTCCAGTACACCATTGCACTAAACACTTCCAGTACAGCATTACAATAAACACGCCGAGTACGCCATTGCACTAAACACTTCCAGAACACCATTGCACTAACACTTCCAGTACACCATTGCACTAAACACGTCCAGTACACCATTGCACTAAACACTTCCAGTACACCAGTGTACTAAACACTTCCAGTACACCATTGCACTAAACACTTCCAGTACACCATTACAATAAACACTTCCAGTACACCATTGCACTAAACACTTCCAGTACACCATTGCACTAAACACTTCCAGTACACAATTGCACTAAACACTTCCAGTACACCAGTGTACTAAGCACTTCCAGTACACCATTGCACTAAACACTTCCAGTACACCATTGCACAAAACACTTCCAGTACACCATTGCACTAAACACTTCCAGTACACCATTGCACTAAACACTTCCAGTACACCAGTGTACTAAACACTCCCAGTACACCATTGCACTAAACACTTCCAGTACACCATTGCACTAAACACGCCCAGTACACCATTTCACTAAACACTTCCAGTACACCATTGCACTAAACACTTCCAGTACACCATTGCACTAAACACTTCCAGTACACCATTGCACTAAACACGCCGAGTACGCCATTGCACTAAACACTTCCAGAACACCATTACAATAAACATGTCCAGTACACCATTGCACTAAACACTTCCAGTACAGCATTACAATAAACACGCCGAGTACGCCATTGCACTAAACACTTCCAGAACACCATTGCACTAACACTTCCAGTACACCATTGCACTAAACACGTCCAGTACACCATTGCACTAAACACTTCCAGTACACCAGTGTACTAAACACTTCCAGTACACCATTGCACTAAACACTTCCAGTACACCATTGCACTAAACACTTCCAGTACACCAGTGTACTAAACACTCCCAGTACACCATTGCACTAAACACTTCCAGTACACCATTGCACTAAACACGCCCAGTACACCATTTCACTAAACACTTCCAGTACACCATTGCACTAAACACTTCCAGTACACCATTGCACTAAACACTTCCAGTACACCATTGCACTAAACACGCCGAGTACGCCATTGCACTAAACACTTCCAGAACACCATTACAATAAACATGTCCAGTACACCATTGCACTAAACACTTCCAGTACAGCATTACAATAAACACGCCGAGTACGCCATTGCACTAAACACTTCCAGAACACCATTGCACTAACACTTCCAGTACACCATTGCACTAAACACGTCCAGTACACCATTGCACTAAACACTTCCAGTACACCAGTGTACTAAACACTTCCAGTACACCATTGCACTAAACACTTCCAGTACACCATTGCAATAAACATGTCCAGTACACCATTGCACTAAACACTTCCAGTACACCATTGCACTAAACATGTCCAGTACACCATTGCACTAAACACTTCCAGTACACCATTGCAATAAACATGTCCAGTACACCATTGCACTAAACACTTCCAGTACACCATTGCAATAAACATGTCCAGTACACCATTGCAATAAACATGTCCAGTACACCATTGCACTAAACACTACCAGTACACCATTGCACTAAACACTTCCAATACACCATTGCACTAAACACTTCCAGTACACCATTGCACTAAACACTACCAGTACACCATTGCACTAAACACTTCCAGTACACCATTGCACTAAACACTCCCAATACACCATTGCACTAAACACTCCCAATACACCATTGCACTAAATACTTCCAGTACACAATATTCAGATTGAAATTTTATCAATGATAACATTTGCATGCAATCAGCTATCTACATGCATGTCAACTGGTATCGTATCCGTTGTCATACGTCTTGTATCGTAGCCGTTGTCCTACGTCTTGTATCGTAGCCGTTGTCCTACGTCTTGTATCGTAGCCGTTGTCCTACGTCTTGTATCGTAGTCGTTGTCCTACGTCTTGTATCGTAGCCGTTGTCGTATGCCTTGTATCTTAGCCGTTGTCGTACGTCTTGTATCGTAACAGTTGTCGTACGTCTTGTACCGTAGCAGTTGTCCTACGTCTTGTATGTAGCCGTTGTCGTACGCCTTGTATCGTAGCCGTTGTCGTACATCTTGTATCGTAGCCGTTGTCGTACGTCTTGTATCCTAGCCGTTGTCCTACGTCTTGTATGTAGCCGTTGTCGTACGCCTTGTATCGTAGCCGTTGTCGTACGTCTTGTATCGTAGCCGTTGTCGTACGTCTTGTATCGTAGCCGTTGTCCTACGTCTTGTACCGTAGCCGTTGTCGTACGCCTTATATCGTAGCCGTTGTCGTACGTCTTGTATCGTAACCGTTGTCGTACGTCTTGTACCGTAGCCGTTGTCGTACGCCTTGTATCGTAGTCGTTGTCGTACGTCTTGTATCGTAGCCGTTGTCCTACGTCTTGTATCGTAGTCGTTGTCGTACGTCTTGTATCGTAACCGTTGGCGTACGTCTTGTACCGTAGCCGTTGTCGTACGCCTTGTATCGTAAAAGTTGTCGTACGTCTTGTATCGTAAAAGTTGTCGTACATCTTGTATCGTAGTCGTTGTCGTACATCTTGTATCGTACCGTTGTCGTACGTCTTGTATCGTAGCCGTTGTCGTACATCTTGTATCGTAGCCGTTGTCGTACATCTTGTATCGTAGCCGTTGTCGTACGTCTTGTATCGTAACCGTTGTCGTACGTCTTGTATCGTAGCCGTTGTCGTAGTTTAAGGATAACCTCGAAACTACGTTCCTGTGGGAATCCATTGATATAAAATAGTAATAGGTTTGTAGGGCAACAACGCCACTAGTTCGTGTCATTGTGACCTATATCTGTTTGTTTTGTGGGTTAAAATCGCAACAACAACGTAGGTCATATGGCGACTCTCCAGCTATTATTGGTGGAGGAAGAACTCAGGTGCCCCTCCGAACAGTATTACATGCACGGACATACACCCGGATAGAACCACCGACCTTCGAAAATCCAGCTGGATAACTTCCTCACAGAAAGAAAGTGGACACCACCAGTCGATTCGAACCTACATTGGTGAGGGACAAGTGATTTGAACCACCGACCTTCCGAGTGAGACAATGTTAAAACAATAACTACATACTTAGGCTAAAAGCAGACATTAGTGTTACATGAGTGGTACAGTGGCCAACCGCTCAGATAAATAAATAGTACAACTGAGATAGGACTGTGCATAGGGGGGGGGGGGGGCATTCCAAAGACGCATTGTCTGAACTGGTGGTGGCGGTTGGCGGGTATGTGGTACTGGGTTCGGGACTGTGTAGTTTGCTCACCCACATCAACATCAGTCCCGGGTATAAGTGACCACGCCATGATCATCACGGATATCAACATTATTCCCAGCGTCATCACTCAGAAACGTAGAAAAATCCACATCTTCTCCAAGGCAGATTGGCCAAAGATCTACGCAGATGCAGTATCTCTTTCCAACAACATTGTAGACAGCATCGACTCAACCTCTACTGAGGACCTGTGGAACTCCTTCAAGACCGGCATCACCGACATCACGAAGAAACACATCCCTTCAAAGATGAGCAAGTTACGGAAATCACTACCCTGGTTCAACCGATCTCTCCAGCGTATGACCAAAAGGAAGGCTAGACTATATAAACATGCAAAGAAGACAAACCACTGGCAAAGTTTTAACATCTTCCAGAAAGAATGCAAAAGACAATTTAAAAAAGCTGAAATTAACTACATAAACAGTACTATTCAAAAGGGTCTCGATGAGAATAACAGTAAACCATTTTGGCGTTATGTAAAATCACGTAGACAGGATAACACCGGAATCTCTCCCATAAAGAAGATGGGTAAGCTCTTCAACAACAGCAAAGACAAAGCTCAAATCCTCGTAGAGCAGTTCAGCTCCGTTTTCACCAAAGGAACTCCTCCCTCAGCCCAAGGCACCAGCCGCAGATCCACAGCAAACATTCCTCCTCTGAAAATCACGACGAAAGGAGTTATGAGACTGTTAATCAATATCAACACCACCAAGGCCATGGGGCCTGATAGTATCCCTAACGTCATCCTGAAAAACTGTGCAACTCAACTTGCCCCCGCCCTAAGACGAATCTACCAAACATCCCTTGACTCGGGCAAACTACCTATGGACTGGCGTGATGCTAACATTGTCCCCATATATAAGAAAGGAGACGTTCACTCAGCTGAGAATTATCGACCAGTGTCGCTAACCTGCAATACATGCAAACTCCTAGAGCATATCATTAGCAAACACATCCTCGACCACCTCGGCAGACACAAAATACTAACCTCACTCAACCATGGCTTCCGATCCGGATACTCCTGTGAGACGCAACTGATTACGACAATTCATGACCTACTTAAAGATCACGACAAAGCCCACCAGATCGATATGGCCATCCTTGACTTCTCCAAGGCGTTCGACACAGTGCCCCATGAACTGCTACTTTCGAAGCTGACCAACTATGGCATTGATGGCCCTATCAACAACTGGCTGCGAGGCTTTCTCACCAATCGTTCCATGAAGGTTGTGGTCGATGGCGAATCATCAGACTCGGTACACGTTGACTCCGGAGTCCCACAGGGCACGGTCCTCGGCCCTCTCCTCTTCTTGTGTCATATAAATGATCTACCTGAAGCTGTCAAGTCGCAGGTCAGACTGTTTGCAGACGACTGCCTGCTATACAGGCCCATCAAGACAGCCAATGATCATCTTGTGCTACAGGAGGACTTGAGAGCGCTGGAGACTTGGGCCAAGACATGGGGAATGCGCTTCAACGCCAAGAAATGCTACATCCTCAGCATCAACAGCAAGTCGTCCCATTTCTACGAACTTGACAAGTACTTCCTCCAAGTTGTCAACGAAACTCCCTACCTAGGAGTCACTATACAAGCCGACCTGAAGTGGGATAGCCACATATCCAAGATCACCAAGAAAGCCAACTCCTCCCTGGGTTTCATTAGGCGTAACCTAAGCCACTGCCCCTTGACATGCAGGAAGACTGCCTATTTGGCCCTTGTACGTTCCACTCTCGAGTATAGCTCCAGTGTCTGGGACCCATTCTACGCCAAAGACATAGACAAACTTGAGAAGGTCCAACGACAAGCAGCCAGATTTATCACCAGCGACTACAAATCCAGAGAGGGGGGTTGCGTCACCAACATGCTCCAGTACCACGGACTGCAGAGCCTTCAGGACAGAAGGAGATCCAACAGGCTGACCTTCATGTACAAAGTGGTCGCGGGCAGGTGCCAGCTCTACCTTGCCATGACATACTTACCCCCATTAGAGAAAAAAGAAACATTAAACTTAAAACATTCAGCGACTATTCTACAACAAATGTACTAAGTAAACATGTGACAAACAACTCCAAGTGTTTTAACCTAACCTCATGTAAAACTGAACAGTTCAGGAACTCTTTTTTTCCACAAACAATAATTGATTGGAACAAACTAAATAACAATGTTGTGAGCAGCTTCTCTGCTCTCCAGTGTCAATAAACAAGAAGACACATCTCTCTCCCATCGCGTTACATGCCTTAAACGGCCCTGCGATGTAATTATCCAGATCCAGACATCGTTCGCCCGGCGGCGAGGGTAAACAAGCTCAATCATCATCACTGTATAGTTAGTTCAGCTTCCATGTAGATGGTTGTGGCCGATGTGTTATTTCTGATGTTGTATGATGATAGGTGGTGTCCGTGGTCCAGTTGTAGAGCGTCGGATATGGAATCCAGCGGTCCCGGGTTCGATACTCGGTCAGGCCACTTATATAGTGTCATTGAGCAAGGCACCTCACACACATTGCTTAGTACTGATTTACCGCTTAGGTCGGCTTAGCATGACCAGGAAAACATGTCTAGGTCCCAGCAATGGGTGTGACATTAATGCATAATACATATCGATACATACATGTGTAACCCATGCCATATATATCTTAAAGGGTAATAATTATTGATATTTCGTACATGTACATTATAATATTTCCAAACCCTGCTACAAGCGTACCACCAAATAGTTTCCCCTATATGGCCTAATAAAATCACTGGTCTGAATCATATCATAATTATATAGCCTGGTCCCATACTATGTCTTTGTATGATTTATACTTTACTACTATTGTGTATAAAGTATTATGGGTGAGTGATTGTGAGTGACGATCAGGTCAGATGTGTGAATGAGTGAACTAACTCAACTACTTAGGTGCACTTTCCAACTAACTTGTTCAAGATACATACAAGCTATGGAATATAACACGCGACAATGATACACTACTGTACTACACTACACAGACATCAAACATTTGATTGAAGCAAATATACATGTTTGTCTCTGTTACAGTATTTAACAATGCAAATAATTATTTCGTATGAATTATGTTTTACATGAATATAATTATTTTTAGTGGTTTAATGCCTAGATAATTATTTGAGTAGACACCGTTTGAACTTTCGTACCATCCAATCGGAATCTGGCTCTGGGTAAAATTGGTAAGTTTTACAAATTCCCGTGTTCGAACGAAATTTCTGGTTCTGCATTTCATTTGTAATCATTTGACATTACGAAGACAACTGCAGAACTTTAATAGTGATGTCAAACAACTTATTTATTTAGCGTATGTAAACAGGTAGGTGTATAGTCGAGTCGGACCACATTTTGTGTGGTCACCTCGGACCATATGTGTGGTCACCTCGGACCAACTATGCAAGTCGGCGTGGTCATCTCGGACCATCGCAATTGACGATATTTTCCGCAAAAAAGAGAAGAGATAATGGTGTATTTTAGCAACCAATATCGGGTAAATAATATTTCTATTATTTTCTTTGATCATGTTAATACCGTGTTATAATAGCGTAACTGTCTGATAACACCCAAACCCAAACAAACAAAACAACAAAAACCAAAAACCCACACAACAACAACCACAACCAACCCACACAAAAACACAAACACACAAAACCAAAACAAAACTTTTTTCCTCTTACACTCATAAGTTTTTGTTCATGTTGTCAATATTTAGGTGAATTTCAATGGATTTGTTATCTATCGGCTGCATTTGACATTTGTAAGGTGCCCGCTACTCATGTGACGTCACATGATTGCCTTATATGGCATTTATTGCTACTGGTATAAACTTGTGGGTGAAATATACATTGTCACCGGTTATTGGTATCACTGCGTAAATAAAAGATGGAGGCATGTGCTGTTGCTTTCACTTTGTTTTTGATTTAATTATGATTTATTTCTTACTAACTAATATTGCATACAATAAAATAAATATGATTATGCTTAATTGAGAGTGAACATTATTTGCACAGCCTCGTTTTGGAACAAAAATACACAGGCTATTGCTTATGTCACCGGTTACCGGTATACCCAGGATAATTAAATCTTTTCTTTGATGAGGTTAATTATACTGTTGACATTAGTAAATTTAGTTCATCTCATTAATGAGTGACTGTGTCATAACTAATTAAGTCTTTAATTTTATCTTGTTAATTATCGGAGGCACGATTTACCCAATTCTACACAATTCCACCCAAATCTATGTGTTTGGGCTTTATGCAGGTAAATAAAGTTATATATCCCATACTTACAGGACTAAAAACTTCATTGTGTCATTTTAAGTCGTGTTTTGTACAAATAATGCGCTAAATCGATCTTTTTACATTCGGTCAAGGGAGGCTACTGCTATTCAACATAAAAGGGACATAATAATGTTTTTGTAACTTTAAACACGTTATCTTCGTGTACGGTAGTTAAGACCACCTTTGATCTTTTAATCTCATCACGCAGATATATACAACTACTGTACATGACCATTCTGGCGCGCGAGACAACAGCCTGTGTATTGTCATTTGTTTACTTCTCTCTGAAAATACATGCCTGTTTACTCTAGTATTTTGTATATTTGCTGTAAGCATAATTTTGTTTTATGCAATAAATAGTTTTAGCTTAGTTAGTTTTAATATATATCTAATATGCAAATATGTAATGCCCGGTGGTTTGGAGGCATTAGTGTTAAAGTTTTTATATGTTAAGAATTATCATACTGTAATAAAAGATAATCCACGGTGCTAGCACAATTGTAGGTACTAGTTGTAGCTAGGTAAGAAGTAATATTGTTATAAAAAAAATTTGCAATAATTATTGCGACTGTTTATGGAGTAACAGTCAATCGATTATTTGACAGAAAAACTATTCTCTCAATAAAGATTAAAGCACCTTAATTAAGATGGTTTTAAAATAACAGTATCAATTCTGGAACATATCCGTAGATGAGCATAAACATATTATGCTAGAAATAGTTATCCCATTTTGTATATAAAGCTTGAAACATATCTTTGAAGGTTACATGCCCTCAATTCCATAATGGTTTGCAGGCTTCGAAGACCAAGGTTTTCGACACACTACGGGATGCAGTGAAGCGGGAGCGGAGCTACTGTTCAACCCGCCAGATGCTCTGCCCGCTGGAGAGTGTGCATCACCTATTTACGGTGGAGATATAGTTGCCCAACAAATAATCAATTCGCATGCATCGGATATCAGTGGGACAGCTATACAAACCCAAGGTGATGGCAATTGCTTGTTTAATGCAGCCAGTATTTTGTTGGTGGGAAATGAAACTTTATCCGTTAAGCTACGTTATTTGACTTGTATAAGCTAGTTTTGAATCATCGTGAATTCATGAAACACAGCATTAATTATAGTGTGACATTCTTTAATTCTGAGTGAATCGTCTCAAAATGACAATTCTTTCTCGTTTGCTTTATAAATAGCAGTCGAAGATGTGGTGTTGCAACAAATACAGACATAAAATCTAAATAAGCTACTAGCTTCCGATTTAATCCATTTGTTCATGTATATTAATATTACAACATGATGTAAATATTGATAAAATAAAATATGTTTAAGCACAAAACAAATACAGACAGTCATTCCTCATGGATACTGCTACGTTTCCGTGTTTATTTTGCGAGAAACCCGTTAAGTCATCAGCAGGCCATTGACTGACTCTTGTGGTAGATGGCAGCACCGTGGTTGTGGAAACACAGGTATGTATAGTTTTCTAATATGTGTTCTGTACAATATGTTTCATATTGCGTGGATTATCAGTTGGTTTTGTTTATTGCTGTAGTGAATGGCAATTGGGTTCATTAAGAGCCACAGTCTGACGCGGAAGATGGAGACAACGTCTGGACCGGAAGCGAGGCATTCTGGGAACTAGTGCGAAGCAAGCATGCCACAGGCGCTCAGACAACACTGCAAATCAGGCATATTTATCCTGGTAAAGAGTAGCTGCTATAGAGTACCCGATACGTAAGTTCCCTGGTCCTATAGCGACTACTTCATTGCGTAATCATGTACATGTTGATGATAGAAACCTCATAACTTTTTAACAATTTAATTAATTTGCAAGCGGATTTCGCCATTCTTTTCAGATTATCAATGACTATGTACATGTGTATATGTTTGTAGACGTGATGAAATAAATACTATGACCACAGTATACATTTTTGTTATGTATATATATATATTATTTTTGCAGGCGTGACGAAATACATGTACTCTCTCGTATGAAGAGTGGAAAGGTCACAGTGGAGTTTGTCTGCGAGCGGTGCCTTTCGGTAGACACGCAGGTAAGTTATCAACTTGCTCTGTAACTATATATGACATGCTGTATTGTCCGCATGAGAAAAATACTGATTTGTTGGTTGTTATGATATGCATTCCTAATGAAAAAATGAGATACTCAGGTGTGTTGGCTTTTATGAAATGAAATTCCAAAACAGAGAAATAAAAAAAACTACAGATTTGTTGGCTGGGATGCATTTCCTGTAAAACCATTGTCTTTGATGCTGAATGGAAGTAAATCCCGTTTCAATCGATTAGTTGTAAATGTTTGTTTCTTATGTTTTCAGAATGATTCCAATCTGCTTCCATCTCCAAGTACTCGCCTGATGATGCCTGCACGTCCAATCTGCTTCCCGAGTACGGTGCGATTGAGCCATCTCCAAGTACTCGCCTGATGATGCCTGCACGTCCAATCTGCTTCACGAGTACGGTGCGATTGAGCCATCTCCAAGTACTCGCCTGATGATGCCTGCACGTCCAATCTGCTTCCGATACGGTGCGATTGAGCCATCTCCAAGTACTCGCCTGATGATGCCTGCACGTCCAATCTGCTTCCCGAGTACGGTGCGATTGAGCCATCTCCAAGTACTCGCCTGATGATGCCTGCACGTCCAATCTGCTTCCCGAGTACGGTGCGATTGAGCCATCTCCAAGTACTCGCCTGATGATGCCTGCACGTCCAATCTGCTTCCCGAGTACGGTGCGATTGAGCCATCTCCAAGTACTCGCCTGATGATGCCTGCACGTCCAATCTGCTTCCCGAGTACGGTGCGATTGAGCCATCTCCAAGTACTCGCCTGATGATGCCTGCACGTCCAATCTGCTTCCCGAGTACGGTGCGATTGAGCCATCTCCAAGTACTCGCCTGATGATGCCTGCACGTCCAATCTGCTTCCCGAGTACGGTGCGATTGAGCCATCTCCAAGTACTCGCCTGATGATGCCTGCACGTCCAATCTGCTTCCCGAGTACGGTGCGATTGAGCCATCTCCAAGTACTCGCCTGATGATGCCTGCACGTCCAATCTGCTTCCCGAGTACGGTGCGATTGAGCCATCTCCAAGTACTCGCCTGATGATGCCTGCACGTCCAATCTGCTTCCCGAGTACGGTGCGATTGATCTATCTCCAAGTACTCGCCTGATGATGCCTGCACGTCCAATTGGTCCTTTGGAAAGCTCCCGTATTTCATTCATGGATGTTGATACGGGTGACAGGGAGGAGGATATTGGGCTGACAATGCCAGATGTTACAACATACGCCCCTGATGAGATAATTTTCGATGTAGAACGTCCGACTCGTTCTGTTGTAGCGGAAGGCAGTGCAATGTAAGTAAACGCCGTGGTCCACTTTCAACGAATTTGCGAACAGCGCAGTACCGGATTAGCTAATAAATGTAACCGTGTAAGAAATAATCATGTGGCTTAATTATTATCTGTGCTATTTTTAATGTATGGGTCCAGGTTTCGATAAACCAGCCTTATTGCATCTTCATATTTTGCCGAAAATAACTTTTAATATCATACAAAATGCGCCTCATCTAAGTGTGGACTCGAATGCATACAACCATAGATGTTACTTGAACCCTGGTAAACGGAAAATTGAAAATGTATATCATAACCGTTTTATGTACTTTCAGGTCCGGAGCTTATGATGCTCTCGTCCGTGAAGATGTTTGGGATATTGAGTCAACGACAACTTCTGAGATAGTCGACACTGGCTCCATCCGTGGAAAAAGAAAACTGGTATACAGTGCAGGATATTCGTTTGTGGTCAAACGCCAATAGAAGAATGGGACGACGGAATGGCGATGTAGTGTTCGTGGACACAAGACTGGATGCAATGCAGTGGTGCGACAGAATGGTGACATCTTCAGAGTCAACATACCCACTCACATCCTGCACAACCAGGCTTGTTGTCTGTCGTGAAAGTCATTTCAGATGTAAGTACTATTCAACTGTCTGTATGTATAATATACATGTATATCTTATTACAGAAGAATGCAGAAATTACCTAATAGAATACAAGTCGCACATGCGATACGGCATATTCAGTTATGTCATATATTGGCTCTTATGATATTGGATTTTTAAAATTGTAATAAATTGCATAAATTACATAGTATGTTTCATGTATCCCATGTCATTGCAGGCGAAGACCAATGGAAAGCAGAATGTGTTCGAGACAGCTAACAACCTCGTCCGACGTACCACGGATGAACATCTCGGGGCCGAACAACCAGCTGGTGCGCGTGTATCAGAACAGAAGTTAATTCGAGTGGTGAACCGGGCAAGAGCCACAACTAGACCAAAGGATCCCGAAGATCTCACATTTGAGGTAAATACCATTATGACTGTTAAATCAACGTATATCAATCAATCGAAAATAAAATGAAAAGTATTTATTGTCGAAAAGTGACGAGTGTAGTTGTATCATATATTTTTGCTCTATATAATTAGAGCGACTATTCAAACATTATTTTTTATTATTTGTTTTACAGGTAGACGATGCCTTCTTGGAATCAACTATTGACGAGCCATTCCTGAGAAGAGATGTCATCGTCGGGACTAATCGCCACGACGAAACAGCTGGAGCTGCTCTCCAACGCGAAGACCTGGTATATAGATGGAACCTTCAAGGTCATCAGTAAGCCCTTTTACCAGTTGCTGTCAGTACATGGATTCGTCAAATCGGGCGAAGACGTCGAACAGCTGCCACTGTGTTTCATCATGATGTCGGACAAACGAAAGAAAAGCTATAGAAGGTAAATATTAATACATTAATTTCAATGATCTTGATCATCCTATGAATGTACTAACACGTCAATCAGCCCTGTCATGACCCTGTCGATCAGACTCTGACCTGATCAGACTTTACAATCAATGTTCGAATACATATATTCATTTACAATCAATGTTCGAATACATATATTCATTTACAATCAATGTTCGAATACATATATTCATTTACAATCAATGTTCGAATACATATATTCATTTACAATCAATGTTCGAATACATATTTTCATTTACAATCAATGTTCGAATACATATATTCATTTACAATCAATGTTCGAATACATATATTCATTTACAATCAATGTTCGAATACATATATTCATTTACAATCAATGTTCGAATACATATATTCAAATACATATATTCATTTACAATCAATGTTTGAATACATATATTCATTTACAATCAATGTTTGAATACATATATTCATTTACAATCAATGTTCGAATACATATATTCATTTACAATCAATGTTCGAATACATATATTCATTTACAATC
>CM026395.1:75796214-75830236 GCA_014843695.1 Archivesica marissinica
GTAATGGCGTCAAGAGGTGCTTCTATAAGGGAAAGGGATAATGTATGTCGTATTGGTAATGGCGTCAAGAGGTGCTTCCATGAGGGAAAGGGTTAATGTATGTCGTATTGGTAATGGCATCAAGAGGTGCTTCTATAAGGGAAAGGGATAATGTATGTCGTATTGGTAATGGCGTCAAGAGGTGCTTCTATGAGGGAAAGGGCTAAAGGCCATTCTTCATGTGAAAAAGAAAATTTGTGACGAGGTTTTAATTTACTTTAAATCTTTATTGATTAATCTCATCCAGAAAAAAATGTCATTAGACTCACACTCGTGGTTATTTCATATTTTATGAAACGAGTTCTGGAATATTGCTATAAATAAGTGGGCATATTGGCGAGCTTAGTAGCAAAATTCCAAAGCGAGCGTCATAAAATATGGTATGACATCACCACGAATGTAAGATCCTTTTTTATCACATTACCAAATATAGCGCTCGATTTAAACATATTGTTGCACAAAATAATGTTGCTACGTTAATTTTGGCACCAAGACTAAGTCTTAGTGTCAGCGAAAATTGTCATGGCGTCAATACGCAAAGCATCATTATATTTATGTAAACAGCCTCCTTTTAAATTGTTGCTTGTCTGTTCCATTAACACTATGCACCAACTTCAAATAGAAATATACATAATTAGGTCAAGTCGGTTATGTTGAATTATCCGGTTATCTCGAAGTCGGATCTACGCTCAGTTTCAGACATTATCATTGTACTGGCTCCGTATTTCGCTAAGTCAAACTTCGGTTATGTCGAAGTATTTTGTTTGGTGCGACGGAATTCGGATGTAGACTGTATTTCATTGTATGTATATTGTAGATGTAATATATGAAAAAAAGCAATACAATATTATTAAAGGGATTTCAGCCAGTATATACAATGAGGAATTTTCTTTCAACCAATCAGAATCCTTCTAGATAGTATTACACATGTGTACATATAAGAAAATATGTGATGGCTGCATGAAAAGTCATGTTATCAAGGTTTATATGAAAATATTCTCTGTATTATAGCACCTAAAAATGTTCACTTATCTTTATTTGCACACATACATTATGTTATATGTTATATTTCGGGTTTTACGCCTGCATCAGCACCATTTTGGGCTATATCGCTGGCAGGCAGTTTACCTAACAACACCTTTCCTGAGCAGGCTCCAGTGGTTAACCAGTACTTGGGTGCACCAACCTCCGTAAGAAACTGCCAACTTTTTCATATAAATGAGACACGGTCTGAGCGGGGCTCGAACCCGTGACCATCAGTGTTGATAGGTTACAGTGGTAGACAGTCAGTGACCTTAACCACTCGACCACGGAGGTGGACTGCACACACCATAATAATTATACAACCTGATGCAACAAAATCGTCTTACTGGAAAAGTTGATAAAGGGAAACATAAAGATTGCATGAAATGTAGATGTTGTTTCAATCGATATTTGTGTCAAATTGTATCAAGTTTTCATAGGAAAAATACAACTTGTTGCATCGTGTTGCATAGGGTAGTGCAAATTGTTGCATCGTGTTGCATAGGGTAGTGCAAATTGTTGCATTGTGTTGCATAGGGTAAGTGCAAATTGTTGCATCGTGTTGCATAGGGTAGTGCAAATTGTTGTATTGTGTTGCATAGGGTAGTGCAAATTGTTGCATCATGTTGCATCGTGTTGCATAGGGTAGTGAAAATTGTTGCATCATGTTGCATAGGGTAGTGCAAATTGTTGCATTGTGTTGCATAGGGTAGTGCAAATTGTTGCATCGTGTTGCATAGGGTAGTGCAAATTGTTGCATCGTGTTGCATAGGGTAGTGCAAATTGTTGCATCGTGTTGCATCGTGTTGCATAGGGTAGTGAAAATTGTTGCATCATGTTGCATAGGGTAGTGCAAATTGTTGCATTGTGTTGCATAGGGTAGTGCAAATTGTTGCATCGTGTTGCATAGGGTAGTGCAAATTGTTGCATCGTGTTGCATAGGGTAGTGCAAATTGTTGCATCGTGTTGCATCGTGTTGCATAGGGTAGTGAAAATTGTTGCATCATGTTGCATAGGGTAGTGCAAATTGTTGCATTGTGTTGCATAGGGTAGTGCAAATTGTTGCATCGTGTTGCATAGGGTAGTGCAAATTGTTGCATCGTGTTGCATAGGGTAGTGCAAATTGTTGCATCGTGTTGCATGTGTTGCATAGGGTAGTGAAAATTGTTGCATCATGTTGCATAGGGTAGTGCAAATTGTTGCATTGTGTTGCATAGGGTAGTGCAAATTGTTGCATCGTGTTGCATCGTGTTGCTAGGGTAGTGAAAATTGTTGCATTGTGTTGCATAGGGTAGTGCAAATTGTTGCATTGTGTTGCATAGGGTAGTGCAAATTGTTGCATCATGTTGCATAGGGTAGTGCAAATTGTTGCATCGTGTTGCATAGGGTAGTGAAAATTGTTGCATCATGTTGCATAGGGTAGTGCAAATTGTTGCATTGTGTTGCATAGGGTAGTGCAAATTGTTGCATCGTGTTGCATCGTGTTGCATAGGGTAGTGCAAATTGTTGCATTGTGATGCATAGGGTAGTGCAAATTGTTGCATCGTGTTGCATAGGGTAGTGCAAATTGTTGCATCATGTTGCATCGTGTTGCATAGGGTAGTGCAAATTGTTGCATCGTGTTGCATCATGTTGCATAGGGTAGTGCAAATTGTTGCATCGTGTTGCATAGGGTAGTGCAAATTGTTGCATTGTGTTGCATCGTGTTGCATAGGGTAGTGAAAATTGTTGCATCATGTTGCATAGGGTAGTGCAAATTGTTGCATTGTGTTGCATAGGGTAGTGCAAATTGTTGCATCGTGTTGCATAGGGTAGTGCAAATTGTTGCATCGTGTTGCATAGGGTAGTGCAAATTGTTGCATTGTGTTGCATAGGGTAGTGCAAATTGTTGCATCGTGTTGCATAGGGTAGTGCAAATTGTTGCATCATGTTGCATAGGGTAGTGCAAATTGTTGCATCGTGTTACATAGGGTAGTGCAAATTGTTGAAGAAAACAAGACTTAGTGTGCCATGAAAAGTAGTTACAAAAAAAACCCGCACTAGTTTATACAAATTTATATTAGCTCGATTGCGAAACAAGTTCTTACAACTTATATTACAACTTATATTAATCACTCTCGAGACCTCATTCCTGATGGAATCCATCGCCACGAGGGAGAGAGAAGAGGCAACGTGGAATTTAAATGCCTTGCCTAAGAGCACAATCGTAACGGCTCCAGCGTGGCTCGAATTCTGGACCTTTTACACCTGAAGCAAATACCATCCACTGCCCTATCACGACTTCGATGAAAACTCACACTAATTATAGAAATCCCATCTGCAGAGGTTAATGTTTTATATGTAGATCTATGACAGGTTCAGGAACACCACCTGTCCTGTTCATGTTTTTCTTTTATGCCACATGAGTCCCATTTACAGCTGCTATTTCATAAGTGATATATGCTTCTATTCAGCTTCATACTGCCAACACATATTTTCTTATATGTACACACATGTAATACAACCTGGAATGATTCTGATTGGTTAAGAGTAATAATCCTTAGAGTTTGTAAATTAAACTTTTTAAATTATGCATAGTTCTTGGTGATTTGGTACATAACGTTAACGATATGACAAAAAGTGATTTGAAAGAAGTATTGATGTAATTATAACGCTGTTTAACGCTTCAACACCACAGGCCTCTCAATAGGCTTACAAAAAGTGTAGATCCAGATGAGCCGGCTCGTCACAAGCCGTCTCATCAGGATCTGCAATTATTGCCAGTAATATTACTATTTTTAGACAAAAATTACCCATTTTGATAAATGAACTGGTCCAAATGTAACTTTCTTATTAATTTATTGGTCTGAAAATATCATGGACCAGTCCATGTCAGTTACTTGGGGTTGAATGGGTTAAACTGTAAATACAATGCTGTTTTGCGTAATGATATATGGTAATGTGATAAAAAGGATGTTATACTGGTGGCGATTTCATACCATATTTTATGAAGCAAGTTTACTAAAATACGGCATGAAATCACCATGAGTGTAACGTCCTTTACTTATTGCACTTATTTAACCCATTCAACACCAAGTAACTGACATGGACTGGTGCATCATATTTTTAGACCAATAAATTAATAAGAAAATTACATTTGGACCAGTTCATTTATCAAAATGGGTAATTTTTCTCTAAAAATAGTAATATTACTGGCAAAAAGTGCAGATCCTGATGAGACGGCTCGTCACGAGCCGGCTCATCTGGATCTACACTTTTTGTTAGCCTATTTAGAGGTCTGTGGTGTTGAAAGGGTTAAATACAATCAAACAAAACTCAATAATACATATAATTATAGCACATGGGGTTTTTCCACACTGGTCGGAGTTTCTTACCCAAGGCACCGCACCCAATCTTAACGAACACGGTAAAGATTGGTGTAAAGGTATTATTGACCAAGTTTGGTAATATTCCCGCCATTGGTTCATGAGAAGAAACATCATTTAAGTTGACCTACTGACCTAGTTTTTGATGCCAGTGACTCCAGATGAACAAACTTGGTCAATGTCATAATATGGATGCTACATACACTGTGACATTCCTACATTTGGATCAGCACAAGGTTTTTAAAGGTTGTTTAACCCATTCAACACCAAGTAACTCACATGGACTGGTCCATGATATTCATAAACCAATAAATGAATCAGAAAATCACATTTGGACAAGTTCATTTATCAAAATGGGTAATTACCGTATTTAGCTGTGTATAGTGCGCTACCGTGTATAGTGCGCACCCACGATCTGGCACGAAAATCGGCGGAAAAACTGAGTTCCTATGTATACTGCGCACGTGAAAAACGCAATTTTCCAAGTCAAAATTTAACATTCCTCAAAAATCGCTAAAAATTGTGCTCCGTGATTTTTACAACTTATATTAATCACTCGAGATATACCTCATCGAGTAACGGTAACGCACTCGGGCACACCTGCTCAAATTTCTCGACACGTTCTCAAACATCTCAACACGTTCTCAAACATGTCAGCAGATGCTCAAACTTCTCAACACGTGAAGCCTACCTAATTAACTGGGACCCATTGTGATAGGTTTGTCGAAATTAATTATCGCTACAATCAATTGAAATTTTTATGCAATGCATTGTACATTGTACGGCGAAGTACGCGAAAAGTACGGGAAATATTACATACGATAAAACCACGTGATGTTATCAAATCGCCATTTTTTATGCATTTACCTTTTCAATTAAATTCATCAAAGTTTGCCAAAATAAACGAAATATATGCTAATTTTGTGGTCTTATTCATTTGATTTATTTATATAGACTATCGGCAACTGGTTTTAATAGCTAGTTTATAACGATTGTCGAATGTAACAACTTATAGAATGACTGTGGGCCGTTCGGGTCGAATTTCAGTTTTTTCACGAAATTTTGGTCCGGAAAAAAATGTCCTGATGTCTGTACTGGTGTATAATGCGCAGTAGATAAAATGGATGAGGATTTCAGTAAGAAATGTGCGCACTATACACAGCTAAATACGGTATGTCTAAAAATAGTCATATCACTGGCAAAAAGTACAGATCCTGATGAGACGGCTCGTCACAGCCGGCTCATCTGGATCTACACTTTTTGTAAGCCTATTTAGAGGTATGTGGTGTTGAAAGGGTTAAAGGTCTTCATTTAACTTGACCGAGTGACATTTTGAATCAACTTGGTGGCAGTATTGCAAGATTGTTCATGCTCAAACTTGGTATCAGCCAGCCTATAGATACCATAGGGAAACTTTAAATGTGGAACACTAGTATATCAGCTAGCCTATAGATACCATAGGGAAACTTTAAATGTGGAACACTAGTATCTCAGCTAGCCTATAGATACCATAGGGAAACTTTAAATGTGGAACACTAGTATATCAGCTAGCCTACGAGTCATTATGTCATCAGCAAACATTACACATGCATTCATTACACATGCATTAATTACGCATTCATTACATACGCATTCATTACACACGCATTCATTACACATGCAAGTGCAGTTGAATATGTAGTCGTTACTTTATAATGGCCGTTAGTTCAGCAAGCACAATGTATATTCAGTTCCAACTATAATGGTCGTTAGTTCAGCAAGCACAGGGGCTACGTATATTCAGTTCCCACTATAATGGCCGTTAGTTCAGCAAGCACAGGTGTTACGTATATTCAGTTCCCACTAGAATGGCCGTTAGTTCAGCAAGCACAGGTGCTACGTATATTCAGTTCCCACTAGAATGGCCGTTAGTTCAGCAAGCACAGGTGCTACGTATATTCAGTTCCCACTATAATGGTCGCTAGTTCAGCAAGCACAGGTGCTACGTATATTCAGTTCCCACTATCCGGGAAGGGAAAATCATGGTAATGACATATGGCAATTCACTACATTTGTCTAATCCACATTTTGGACAAAAGTGACCGAAGTAAGGCAAACCATTGCAGTCATGTGACTTCCCACATGTCTTTTTCACAGCAAAAATAGAATTATACGAACTTCCTTGTCCGTGAGAAACTGGGGACATGTTTTGAAATTACTGTATCACTAAGTCTGCGCCTACACAAATTTCTGATGTTTAACTCATTGCATGCTGGGTAAAATAAAGGCTATAAATAGTTCAAATAATTGGAGCAGCCGACATTTCATTAATGTGTTTTTCTTATTGGTTACTGAAAACTCTAGAATTATATAATGGCATTTCATTAGAATTGTGTCCTTCCATGACATATTTGACTGTTATCTTCACCACTAGCATGCCAGAGTTAATTGCTTCATGCAGGTGGTCCATTAATAGTATCATGTATCCATTCCATTAATTGCTTCATGCAGGTGTTCCATTAATAGTATCATGTATCCATTCCATTAATTGCTTCATGCAGGTGTTCCATTAATAGTATCATGTATCCATTCCATTAATTGCTTCATGCAGGTGTTCCATTAGTAGTATCATGTATCCATTCCATTAATTGCTTCATGCAGTTGTTCCATTAATAGTATCATGTATCCATTCCATTAATTGCTTCATGCAGGTGTTCCATTAATAGTATCATGTATCCATTCCATTAATTGCTTCATGCAGGTGTTCCATTAATAGTATCATGTAGCCATTCCATTAATTATGTTGTGCTTCTATTTCATTAATTGCTTCATTCCTTAATTCCATTAATTGATTCATGCAGCCATTCCATTAATTACTTTGTGCTTCTATTTCATTAATTGCTTCATTCCTTAATTCCATTAATTGATTCATGCAGCCATTCCATTAATTACTTTGTGCATCTATTTCACTAATTGCTTCATTCCTTAATTCCATTAATTGATTCATTCCTCCATTCCATTAATTGCTTCATTCCTCCATTTTATTAATTGCTTCATGTAGATGTTCCATTACTTACTTCATGCAGCCATGCCATTAATTGTTTCATGCAGCCATGCCATTAATTGCTTCATGCAGCCATGCCATTAATTGCTTCATGCATCCATGCCATTAATTGCTTCATGCAGCCATGCCATTAATTGCTTCATGCAGCCATGCCATTAATTTAGAATAATGGAGTACCGAGAGAAAGCCCAAATGTCCGATCTGGCAACTACTCTACCATCTCACATACTTCCTGGTTCGAGGATCAAACCCGGGTTGCGCTGTTGAGAAGCGAGCATGCTAACGACAGCGTTAATCGGACAGCCTTTCAGTATTATTATTTCTTATACTGTAAATCACAATGTAAATGCTATCATTGGTAAATCACCATTCTACAATGTCGGTGATGATTTTATAATTAAAATATCCATAAAGGGAGGTAATTGACAAAGGGGGGTAATTCATAAATGGAGGTAATTTCATAAAAGAAAACAAATGCTCTACATGTGGGCATGTCTTCAAAATGTTATTTATAACCCGAATAAATAAATGTTTCCTTTAAAATTGGAACTATAAGACAATAGAGTCATGTAATCATGGTTCCTTATCACCTGCTCCTTAGAATAATTTGTACTGAAGATGACAAATACAGTAAATTAACTTTAACAATTTATTTGTTTAGAACAAAATGAGTATAAATTTCCCCAACAATAATAATATCATCTTGTATTACTCTCAACAAAAGTGTAAATTCAAATTAATTTTTTCTCTCTACAACACACTAAAATGCAAATAACTTCCCCCCTAAGAACACCTGGAGCACATGGGTCTAATTTGAAGCCAATCAATTCATAACCATCATCTTCAAGTGAAGAAACTTGTGTGCAAAATGATACCACTGTAGAAAAGAAGGGAATAAATGTTGCATTATGGGAATAGTGTTGACTGGAGGCCGAGGGGCACCATCTGTAAACAGGAGATAATCATTAAACCAGCCTATCTTGCATGCTGGGCACACACACACACAAAACACCCACAAATTAACAACTTTTTACCATATACAACAGTTCTTCAAATCTCTTGGGAAAACATATTTAAAGTTACAGAATATGTTTTTTTTCCCTTTCTTTTTTAAACGGAATAATAAAAGTGTAATACATAGGGTTTCCTCCGACATGAATGACCACGTTTACACTTTCATCAGCACCAACGAGAGTGATTAATATAAGTGGTTAAAACTTGCTTCGCAATCGTTGTAAAATAAATAAAGTTTAAAATACAATATGATTGAGATATAATTTACAAATAATAATATTACAAAAATACAATTCTTCAAACTTTAATCTTAAAAAAAATCTGAATAATTGATATTGAAAAATCGGTATTATGCGACAGTACCCGGTAGTACGCATGATTTCTAATTATCCACTCCATATTGTGCAGCACATTCTAAGGAAAAGCAAATTGGGTCTTTAACCCTTTCCTTCATAGAGATATAGGTTAATATACTATTATATCTCCATACAAACAACAGCCATTTAGCTATCATGCAGTGGATAAGTAGTCGCCATATCTATCCCACCTCCATAGATATTACTGGGACTACATGAGATTCTGGCCTTTATGATGAACATTGGTTTGGCTACTACATTGTCACTGTATGTGGTATTGGTAATGGCGTCAAGAGGTGCTTCTGTGAGGCAAAGGGTTAATAGGACAAAAAATGAACAATACAATAAAAAGTTTAAATTGTTGTAAAGTACCATGTACATGATAGAAAATAAATATGCTTAAACCAAAAGTTTAAACTTTATTTATTTTTACAACTATTGCGAAACAAGCATTAACAACTTATATTACTCTCGTTGGTGCGGATGAAAGTGTATATGTGGTCATTCGTGTGGGAGGAAACCGGAGTACCCGGAGAAAACCCACATGTCCGATCTAGCGACCACTGTACCATCTCACATAGCGTGTGGTCATTCGTGTGGGAGGAAATTCGGAGTACCCAGAGAAAACCCACCTGTCCGATCTGGCGACCACTGTACCATCACACTGGTGATATGTTTTATAATTTAAGTTTGATGACATTACGGTTAATTGGTGATAGAGAAAATATTAATATCTTAATTAATTCAAAGGATTTTTCTTTTAATCAATTCAAGGGCAATAACTCTGGTTTCACTATTGCAATGTGGGTCCGACTTGCAGGATGGACAACACAGCACAATGGTGATCTAATTTTATTTTTAAAAAGTTTAACGACATTCGATACAACGGTTACCTAGTTATGGCCAATTATTGAAGCTTTAATCAATTAAAGGGCCATAACTCCGTTATTGACCCGATCCGGGCAAAAGTTATACATGCACCTGCCAACTCTGGTGATAAATATTGAAGATCAGTTTCATGAAATTCCATCAAGTGGTTGTTGCTTAGCTATGGACAAAATGGCAAATCTACCTGTATATATTTTACACATATTCATTTGTTTTCTACCTCATATTTTCTACCTCATATTTTCCCTCATATTTTCTACCTCATATTTTCTATCTCATATTTTCCCTCATATTTTCTACCTCATATTTTCTACCTCATATTTTCCCTCATATTTTCTACCTCATATTTTCCCTCATATTTTCTACCTCATATTTTCTACCTCAACCTCATATTTTCTCCCTCATATTTTCTACCTCATATTTTCTACCTCAACCTCATATTTTCTACCTCATATTTTCTACCTCAACCTCATATTTTCTACTTCATATTTTCACTTATTTACTATTATTTTATTTTGTTTCTCGTTTTTGGAAAGGTCCCATTTCCTTTCCAGTTAGAATTTCTTTCACTGGGAGTGTGGGATGAAAACAGGTGGCTTGCCTTTATGCGTCAGGAGATAATTGATGTATGTAACTCTGCTGCTTGTGATGATGTAAACAGTTTAGTACGTTATATTACTGCTATTGGAATTAAATTGGAGATTTTGATGAATAATTTATTGAGCACCTGTACAAGTATATATTTAGGAAGACTTTATTGAATTTCCAGTTGCTTAATGAAACCGCTGGCATGGAAAACAGTATTTCTGACGTTTTGTTCAATATAATGACACCTGCAGGTGAAACCTTTATCTCCCACACTTATTGACAATTACTAGGGGCCTATATATTTTATAGTTGGTTGTGTGGTATGTTTTGTATTGTTGCTATCTTGCCAACTCAAAATAAAATTTATCTTATCTTATCTTATTTGTATACACTAATTCATATAGGCAAATAAAGCATCTAACCCTTAAAGTGATGTTATATGTTATATTTCGGGTTTTACGCCTGCATCAGCACCATTTTGGGCTATATCGCCAGCGGGCAGTTTACTTTACAACACCTTTCCAGGTTCTAGAGGTTAACCAGTACTTGGGTGCACCAACCTCCGTAAGAAACTGCCAACTTTTTCTTTAAAGTGATGTACGCGGATAAAAGGAACAGTATAATTATATACTACTTATGATTGCTTTCCTCGTGCTACATGATAAACTCACTTGTAACGGTTCTAACTATCTATCTATCTTCCTTTAATGTCGAACCCCTCGCGGGGACGTAGACATGTATAACTGGCTATAATATTTGCAGTGTATATTTTTAGGCCCCCCCCCCATCGCCGACTGATTAATATTATAACATAACTATATGGGGGTTTATATATACCATATCTTTAATTGATTCATTATAATTGAGTCACGATACCTCTACCTGGGCCTCAATTTATTACTGGTATTCACAGGTAATACAACAGTAAAACCCATTCATTGCTGTAAGTTCACCGTAATCTAGGTCAGTCCAATGTCTCATGATAGATGGCACATTTCTGTTTGCAAAAGTGCATTTTATCTGCCGCTAAAGTGTAAAAGGTTAATTAACCCATTCAACACCAAGTAACTGACATGGACTGGTCCATGATATTTTTAGACCAATAAATTAATAAGAAAATTACATTTGGATCAGTTCATTTATCAAAATGGGTAAAAAAAATTCTAAAAATAGTTATATTACTTGAAAAAAGTGCAGATCCTGATGAGACGGCTCATCACGAGCCGGCTCATCTGGATCTACACTTTTTTGTAAGCCAATTTAGAGGTCTGTGGTGTTGAAAGGGTTAATGTAATATTAATTAAATAATAATGGATGTTGAAATATAATTATAACAATAGTATTACAGTGTTCAATGCGCTGGTTTTAATAGTTAAAACATCTAGCGTCCATACTTGCCTATAAGGCTATCTCGCCTATAGGACGATCCCCCTATTTGGTCCTGAAATCTGTGGGTTTTGGCATGCACTTGCATATAGAACAAGTTGATAAAATGGACACCAGACACAAGTATAAATTGCATAGTTTTAGTCAGGTCAGTGCAAGTTGAAGTTTTCAGTGTCGGAGTGCTTTCTTTCTAAAATATAATTACATAATACATTTAACTAGGAATAGCAACGAATAGCGATTAAACTATTCGAATATTCGGTCGGGAAGATATTCGAATATTCGAACATTCGATAGAATTCTATCAAAAACTCAAAATCCCTAACCCTAACTCAAACTCTTATCAAAATTGCCAAACAATCCTAATTTCTGTTTTACGCGTAAACGTCATATTCGTCAAATGATTATTGAGATTGATATTGTACCTGAATATGTTAAATCCAATTTGCATAGATTACACCTAGCAGTTTTCTTATTCTCAGAGCGATTCAAGCATTTCCAAACGTGTGACTGAGCGGGTGGCATTTTGAATTTTTTTTCCCGAATATTCGAATACTGGAATATTTGTTGCCATCCCTACATTTAATTCATTTTTAAAAAAACATTTTAACAATTTAAAAAATCAGCATTCCTTGACGGGAAGCAACTTTCAGGCCATAATCTGGTGGTGAAAAAACACTTCCGTATATGGACGGAAATATCAATTTAATATTACAGTGTTCAATTCAAGAATGCTTAACTTAACGTGAAATATGAATGTGAATAGCGAACTAAGACAATGCACCGTAAATATCTTACACACATCAGGCATACACAACTAAAGACAAAAAGTGTTTCATTTTAACTGTTATCAGACAAAGTCAGTTACAACCACAATTAAGTTTACACTTTGATGATCATATAAACGGTTCATAGCATTAAAGGAGATGGACAGAACTTGGCTATCAGTCCATTGCAGACTGTGCAATATTGGATATAGGCTGCATTATCAGGCGGCCACACCAGAGCTCTGTCGATGAGTATTTCAGATAATGAAATTGACTAGTACCAGACACAAATTGTATGAGAATTTGCATAACAACCCCATCTGCCTTCCATCATAAGACAAACTTGGATAAACATGACTGGTATAAGTAGCTTAGAGAACAAGCAGCCGGCCATTTGAAAATTAAATTATGCTTGTTTAAGGCTATTGTCCCAGTCTATATTTGTAAATAAAGGAAGACACAGTCCAGACGTGGACTGGTTTTTACTATGGACAGTGATCTATAAAGGCTTTGATCATTCCCTGAGGGAGACTGCAAAATCCATTGACATTGCCAAATGAGGGCAACACTGGAAAGGTAGCAGATAATGTACAGGAGTCCCTCGGGATATAGACTTGAGAATGTTTATAAATTATATCTATAAATTAGTTATATTATATTTCGGGTTTTACGCCTGCATCAGCACCATTTTGGGCTATATCGCCGGCGGGCAGTTTACTTAACAACACCTTTCCTGGGCAGGCTCCAGCGGTTAACCAGTACTTGGGTGCACCAACCTCCGTAAGAAACTGCCAACTTTTTCATATAAATGAGACACGGCCTGAGCTGGGCTCGAACCCGTGACCATCAGTGATGATAGGTTACAGTGGTATACAAGTCAGCGACCTTAACCACTCGACCACGGAGGCGGACTCTATAAATTAGACACGACCTGAGCGGGGCTCTAACCCGTGACCATCAGTGACGATAGGTTACAGTGGTAGATCTGGATCTATGTTATTTGCAAATTTTATTTAGTCAGCATGCAAAGGGTTAAGTTATTCATAATACAAATTTATACAAATTTCGTTACAAGTCGAGAACTGCTGGTATGTTTGTGGTATTTTACACAATATAAATAGTTTATACAAATTTATTTTAGCTCGATTGCGAAACAAGTTCTTACAACTTATACTAATCACTCTCGAGACCTCATTCCTGATGAAATCCATCGTCACGAGGGAGAGAGAAGAGGCAACATGGAATTTAAATGCCTTGCCTAAGGGCACAATCATAACGGCTCCAGCGGGGCTCGAACTCCGGACTCCATTGCGCTAACACAACTTCCAATATAAATACAGCAAGGGAAGAATCTAATCAGCACAAATCTTTTTATTTATATTACATGTTTTGACTTGCGTAGTTTTCAAAACATATAAAAAACAATTGAAATTTCTTAATAAAATTTATATAAATGTACGTTAAATACAGTTGGCTTAGTCACCTGATCAAATGACGATAACTCCTACGTGGAACAAACTCTAGTCACATGGTCCAATCAGCGAGTTGTATTTTTCGAGTCTAAATCATATAGACATGCGGCTTAAATTTGTCTAAGTAAAGAGCCATTTGATTTCACATAGAAGAGCAGATTTGTAATTTAGACAATGCTAAATTTGCATAATATGTCCTATAAAATATGGGCAGACATATGAAAATGACAAAATTTGAATAAAGTATGCATAAATTTGATAAAAGAAGATCATACGGAGTCATATGTTACGATTCTCGAAGGAAATATCCTTCTGTCAGGTAGAATGGTTTTAACCCTTTCCTTCATAGAGATTTAGGTTAATATACTATTATATCTCCATACAAACGACAGTCATTTAACCCTTTCCTTCATAGAGATTTAGGTTAATATACTATTATATCTCCATACAAACGACAGCCATTTAACCCTTTCCTTCATAGAGATTTAGGTTAATATACTATTATATCTCCATACAAACCACAGCCATTTAACCCTTTCCTTCATAGAGATTTAGGTTAATATACTATTATATCTCCATACAAACGACAGCCATTTAACCCTTTCCTTCATAGAGATTTAGGTTAATATACTATTATATCTCCATACAAACGACAGCCATTTAACCCTTTCCTTCATAGAGATTTAGGTTAATATACTATTATATCTCCATACAAACGACAGCCATTTAACCCTTTCCTTCATAGAGATTTAGGTTAATATACTATTATATCTCCATACAAACCACAGCCATTTAACCCTTTCCTTCATAGAGATTTAGGTTAATATACTATTATATCTCCATACAAACGACAGCCATTTAACCCTTTCCTTCATAGAGATTTAGGTTAATATACTATTATATCTCCATACAAACGACAGCCATTTAACCCTTTCCTTCATAGAGATTTAGGTTAATATACTATTATATCTCCATACAAACGACAGCCATTTAACCCTTTCCTTCATAGAGATTTAGGTTAATATACTATTATATCTCCATACAAACGACAGCCATTTAACCCTTTCCTTCATAGAGATTTAGGTTAATATACTATTATATCTCCATACAAACGACAGCCATTTAACCCTTTCCTTCATAGCGATTTAGGTTAATATACTATTATATCTCCATACAAACGACAGCCATTTAACCCTTTCCTTCATAGAGATTTAGGTTAATATACTATCACATCTCCATACAAACATACATCTCCGACAGCCATTTAGCTGTCATGCAGTAGATAAGTAGTCATCATATCTATCCCACCTCCATAGATATTACTGGGACTACATGAGATTCCAGCCTTTATTATGAACATTGGTTTGGCTACTACATTGTCAATGTCTGTCGTATTGGAAATGGCGTGAAGAGGTGCTTCCATGAGGGAAAGGGTTAATGTATGTTGTATTGGTAATGGCGTGAAGAGGTGCTTCCATGAGGGAAAGGGTTAATGTATGTTGTATTGGTAATGGCGTGAAGAGGTGCCTCCATGAGGGAAAGGGTTAATGTATGTTGTATTGGTAATGGCGTGAAGAGGTGCTTCCATGAGGGAAAGGGTTAATGTATGTCGTATTGGTAATGGCGTCAAGAGGTGCTTCCATGAGGGAAAGGGTTAATGTATGTTGTATTGGTAATGGCGTGGAGGGGTGCTTCCATGAGGGAAACGGGTTAATGTATGTCGTATTGGTAATGGCGTCAAGAGCTGCTTCTATGAGGGAAAGGGTCAATGTATGCTGTATTGGTAATGGCGGCGTCAAAAGGTGCTTCCATGAGGGAAAGGGTTAATGTATGTCGTATTGGTAATGGCGTGAAGAGGTGCTTCCATGAGGGAAAGGGTTAATGTATGTTGTATTGGTAATGGCGTCAAGAGGTGCTTCTATGAGGGAAAGGGTTAATGTATGTCATATTGGTAATGGCGTGAAGAGGTGCTTCCATGAGGGAAAGGGTTAATGTATGTGGTATTGGTAATGGCGTGAAGAGGTGCTTCCATGAGGGAAAGGGTTAAGCATACCTAGACAGAATCGAATAATTACGGTATATACCCGGACATAAGTTGATCTCAGCTATAAGTCGAGGGTCAAATTGTGTCTTCAAAATGCTGAATTTAAGCTGGATCCTTCCATAAGTCGAGGGTACTTAGCTGGATCCTTCCATAAGTCGAGGGTACTTAGCTAGATCCTTCCATAAGTCGAGGGTACTTAGCTGGATCCTTCCATAAGTCGAGGGTACTTAGCTGGATCCTTCCATAAGTCGAGGGTACTTAGCTAGATCCTTCCATAAGTCGAGGGTACTTAGCTAGATCCTTCCATAAGTTGAGGGTACTTAGCTAATCCTTCCATAAGTCGAGGGTACTTAGCTAGATCCTTCCATAAGTCGAGGGTACTTAGCTAGATCCTTCCATAAGTCGAGGGTACCTAGCTAGATCCTTCCATAAGTCGAGGGTACTTAGCTAGATCCTTCCATAAGTCGAGGGTACTTAGCTAGATCCTTCCATAAGTCGAGGGTACTTAGCTAGATCCTTCCATAAGTCGAGGGTACCTAGCTAGATCCTTCCATAAGTCGAGGGTACTTAGCTAGATCCTTCCATAAGTCGAGGGTACCTAGCTAGATCCTTCCATAAGTCGAGGGTACTTAGCTAGATCCTTCCATATGTCGAGGGTACTTAGCTAGATCCTTCCATAAGTCGAGGGTACCTAGCTAGATCCTTCCATAAGTCGAGGGTACTTAGCTAGATCCTTCCATAAGTCGAGGGTACTTAGCTAGATCCTTCCATATGTCGAGGGTACTTAGCTAGATCCTTCCATAAGTCGAGGGTACTTAGCTAGATCCTTCCATATGTCGAGGGTACTTAGCTAGATCCTTCCATATGTCGAGGGTACCTAGCTAGATCCTTCCATATGTCGAGGGTACTTAGCTAGATCCTTCCATATGTCGAGGGTACTTAGCTAGATCCTTCCATATGTCGAGGGTACTTAGCTAGATCCTTCCATACATCGAGGGTACTTAGCTGGATCCTTCCATACGTCGAGGGTACTTAGCTGGATCCTTCCATAAGTCGAGGGTACTTAGCTGGATCCTTCCATAAGTCGAGGGTACTTAGCTAGATCCTTCCATAAGTTGAGGGTACTTAGCTGGATCCTTCCATATGTCGAGGGTACTTAGCTGGATCCTTCCATAAGTCGAGGGTACTTAGCTGGATCCTTCCATACGTCGAGGGTACTTAGCTGGATCCTTCCGTAAGTCGAGGGTACTTAGCTGGATCCTTCCATAAGTCGAGGGTACTTTGGACTTTGAAATTTGTTGGGTTTTTTTCTCATTTTTGAATGAAACTGAGATATCTGGTTGACTTTATTCCATTAAAAAATCATACAGAAATGCACTTATGCACAATTATTTAAGAAGTTTGTTTATCAGCTTTTCTATGGTTTAGAATGTAAATAATTGTCTAAGCAAATTGTTATATTAAATCAAATAAAACAAACAGACATAAATAAAGTAAATAAAAAAAATCCAACATTTTATTCCAAATATTTGTAATGCTTGTTTCTCATCCTTTCATCACATTTCTGGAGATGGGAAAAAGGTCGACTTATGGCCGGGAAAATACGGTAAGACAAACTTTCTTCGATAAAACATTTTAATTAATGGCCATGACTCGGTGAACAAGCAACCAAGCTGAATTAAATGTGAAGACGATAATATGTTAATGTAACTGGTAACAAGGTTCTATTGAATGTTAAAGTTCAATGTCAATGTCCTTCAATCTAATGCACTCACACTTGTTAGAACTTAGGAGGCGATATTGGAGTTGTATAAACAGTTAAAGGAGAATAGAGGAGGATTCTGAAGGCATTTCTTTGCATATTTTGTATTGACAAATGTTAAATAGGGCATTATATAATGTTTATGTCTTGGATCAGCTACTTTTATTATTATTCCTATTGGGTTAGTGAACCATGTTTAATTTGCAAATTAGCCGGCCCCAAATGCGGCCCTATTTGCGGTTCTCTAATGGGACACCACTGCACACAGTCTTGTATATAATCCATTTAGCAGATAAACATGACTGTCGGAGACACTATTCCTGTATACATGTAATTCACAATTAGAGATATCTTCCGCGTTTACATATTTGGCATTTACATATTTGGTATTTACATATTTGGCATTTACACATTTGGCATTTACAGATTTGACATTTACATAATTGGCATTTACATATTTGGTATTTACATATTTGGCATTTACACATTTGGCATTTATACATTTGGCATTTACACATTTGGCATTTACATATTTGGTATTTACATATTTGGTATTTACATATTTGACATTTACATAATTGGCATTTACATATTTGACATTTACATAATTGGCATTTACACATTTGGTATTTCCATATTTGGTATTTACACATTTGGCATTTACACATTTGGCATTTATACATTTGGCATTTACACATTTGGCATTTACATATTTGGCATTTACACATTTGGCATTTACATATTTGGCATTTACATATTTGGTATTTACATAATTGGCATTTACATATTTGACATTTACATAATTGGCATTTACACATTTGGTATTTACATATTTGGCATTATGTATATTTGACATTTACATATTTGGTATTTACATAATTGGCATTTACATATTTGACATTTACATAATTGGCATTTACACATTTGGTATTTACATATTTGGCATTTACATATTTGGTATTTACATAATTGGCATTTACATATTTGACATTTACATAATTGGCATTTACACATTTGGTATTTACATATTTGGCATTATGTATATTTGGTATTTACATAATTGGCATTTACATATTTGATATTTACATATTTGGTATTTACATAATTGGCATTTACATATTTGACATTTACATAATTGGCATTTACACATTTGGTATTTACATATTTGGCATTATGTATAGTTGACATTTACATATTTGACATTTACATAATTGGCATTTACATATTTGACATTTACATATTTGACATTTACATATTTGACATTTACATATTTGGTATTTACATATTTGACATTTACACATTTGGTATTTACATATTTGGCATTTACACATTTGGTATTTACATATTTGACATTTACATATTTGGTATTTACATATTTGGCATTTGACATTTACATATTTGGATATATTTCAAAAAATTATAACTGGAACAAAATACAAAAATGCATCGCGAACATTCTTCAAAAGTTGTGTTTATCAAATTAGTTTCTATGGTTAAGACATATTACTGTTCAGAAATCTGGGATTAAGAAAAAGACTTATGAACAATTTGAAATGAACAATGAAAAATTGTAGACAAATATTAATTGTAAACAGATTATAGACAATCCAAATAGCTTACATCATAGTGCTATCTGATCTGGCTCAATCCTGTTTGCAGGAACAAATATACTCGTTTCCAGCGCAGTAAGGGTTAAAAAAGTATATTCGATCATTATTATCAAAGCTCTGTCATATTTAGGAAATAATATTTGTCTTGCCGTTGTTTATCATCGAATAAACCACGGTTTGGAGCTATGATGCGTATGAATTGTAATGGCCTGCGTGGTTAATTCATATGCATCAAAACCGTACATCGTTTATTCGCCAGTAAACAACGGCAAGACAAATATTATTTCCTATATATATCCATTCAAACACGACACAATATAATGCTACGAATGAGTATATGTGTGTTATTTCGTTGGCAGAGTAAAATTGAACAGCCATAAAATAGACCGGCTGCAGTCGTTGTTTATTGCAAATTTAACAACTGTAGATTTGTTCTTTGTTTATAGGAACAAAATATCAAGTCATGTTAGAATGTAGATTCCTTTCATCAAGTAAGGTTACTTCAATCATTTTGTAAATAGAACAAGGTCAATATTATAACATAGAAAAGAACCAGAATGCAAATTTATTTACATTATTTATTAATCTGTCAGCATTATAAAGACTTGCATAAGAAATACTTACAACATTATTATTGTAGATGACAATATTTATATCTGTGAAACTGATACTTTCTAAACATGCATATCAAGTTGACTGAAGGGAGAAATAGGCGTTTATAATGGAAGAATATGATACAAATTATGAATAATTATTATCACAAAGACAAATCCCTATGTATATTAGACTTAACACAGTCCTCTGGTCTGAGTCGCTAACCTAATATACGGTATCAATGCAATGCAATCCAAATGAATTGCCCACTGTAGGTTTGAATGACTCCATGCAATACAGCTATCGGTGGTTCTACCCGGGTTCCCACCCATGTGTGAAATACTGCTCAGACGATTTCTTTTTCTTATCAGCAAGTTAAATTATTTTGTAAAATACACAACGATTTATCTTCATAACAAAGTTATTTTCATAATTCTTATCAGTTTCTTCAATTTTAAACGGCATCTTTCTGTATTAACAACTCGGTATACAATTTGAAAACGTAACCCTTCCCATATTGTGGGTGTGTGTAACCTGCTAGTTGAATGATATGGTATGCAAGATGTGATGGATACCATAACACAAATAAACACCAACAAATAGCAGCTTGTGTGGTACCGCCCATACATCCACAAATAGAACCACAATTTAAACATGTCTGGAGGATCATGGTAAGTAATATACAGACCACCTCGATTAAAGGGAGCGTATCAGTGTAGGTCATATCTGTGCGGCAGTAGGCGATATATGGTCTTGCGTTTTTCAATATATTATATAAAATTATAGAAAGATACAACTATATTAAAAGTTGTCTTTTTCTATAATTTTATGGCTGTCTGATTAGCGCAGTGGTTAGCGCGCTCGCTAATTATTAATTTTAGAACGCATCGGGCCTGCAACATTTTAACCAGCACACTCTCGATAGTAACCAGGTGGCTGATGAACTTTCCGCATTGCAATGAGAATGTACTATTTTATATTACCTACGAACAAAATGGTCAAATTATCGGCAAGTTAGATCCAAATGTTTGGGAGAAGTGAGAAAGCGTGTGATTGTGTCATCTAATGGTATTATTTAATAAATTTCAATATAATAGGGTTATAATACACAACATGTATATGAATAGAAGGAGTGCTTTACGATGGTCAGTGTATCTTACTGGACAATATTTTATTTGTTAATTGTTTATTTGCTTAGGGAGAGGTGATGCCCCCCAGGGGTGGGTTCAGGGTCCCAAGGGCAACTACTTCGACCATGTCACCCTCTGGAAATGAGCCCCTGGATTAACCAATCATGACATTCTGATTGATGATTCATAAGCATTCTGCAACCAACCACAATTCACTAGGATAAATATTCCCGGAAATAATAGTGAAAATACGAGTCAAATACACAACGACACAATTCTAAAGTCAAATACACGACACAATTCTAAAGTCAAATACACAACGACACAATTCTAAAGTCAAATACACAACGGCACACAGGGCTCGACGCTAATGTGTTACCATGATTAATCAAAGTTGTAGTACTTGTTTGATAATCGAGCTTAAAATAAATTAGTATAGACTAGCTCTCGAACTATTTGGCTGATTATCATATGATGATGAAATCATTCATTGACCATTACTGCGCTGGAAACGAGTATACTCATTTTTACAAACAGTATAGAGCCATATCAGATTGCACAGAACATACCATCTGATCAGACTCTATGCTGTTTGCTATTCAGATATTGGAGCCAAAACACTGGGCTTAGGGTCAAAACGCGTGGTTGATGTCATTATTCAGTTGGGTGGTTGAGAAAAAAGGCTTACGTTATTATTGTCGAGCAAGAGTAGCTATCGTTTCGTAAAATATTGAAATAAAAACTAGTTTTTTATATATATATATTTTTTTTTAAAAACTAGTTGCCCGTCGGGCAAGCGAGTAACAACAAGTACTTGCCCGCCGCCAACATTTACCTGCCCCAGGCAATCGGGCAGTGGTTAGTGTCGAGCCCTGGCACAATTGTAAAGTCAAATACACAACGACACAATTGTAAAGACATTTCATTACATATATTCAGAGATTTCAGCTACAAATAAAAAAACACATTAATGAATTGTCGTCTGCTACAATTATTTGAATACCCAACATGCAAAGAGTTAAAGATACTGTTTCCCATTAGAATATTTCGTGACAAATATATCATCTGCTGGGACATGAGAGGCGACGTAAAGAAAGATATCATCTGCTGGGACATGAGAGGCGACGTAAAGAAATATATCATCTGCTGGGACATGAGAGGCGACGTATAGAAATATATCATCTGCTGGGACATGAGAGGCAACATAAAGAAATATATCATCTGCTGGGACATGAGAGGCGACATATAGAAATATATCATCTGCTGGGACATGAGAGGCAACGTAAAGAAATATATCATCTGCTGGGACATGAGAGGCGACGTATAGAAATATATCATCTGCTGGGACATGAGAGGCGACGTAAAGAAATATATCATCTGCTGGGACATGAGAGGCAACGTAAAGAAATATATCATCTGCTGGGACATGAGAGGCGACGTAAAGAAAGATATCATCTGCTGGGACATGAGAGGCGACGTAAAGAAAGATATCATCTGCTGGGACATGAGAGGCGACGTAAAGAAATATATCATCTGCTGGGACATGAGAGGCGACGTAAAGAAATATATCATCTGCTGGGACATGAGAGGCAACGTAAAGAAAGATATCATCTGCTGTGACATGAGAGGCGACGTAAAGAAATATATCATCTGCTGGGACATGAGAGGCGACATATAGAAATATATCATCTGCTGGGACATGAGAGGCGACGTAAAGAAATATATCATCTGCTGGGACATGAGAGGCGACGTAAAGAAATATATCATCTGCTGGGACATGAGAGGCGACATATAGAAATATATCATCTGCTGGGACATGAGAGGCGACGTAAAGAAATATATCATCTGCTGGGACATGAGAGGCGACGTAAAGAAATATATCATCTGCTGGGACATGAGAGGCGACGTATAGAAATATATCATCTGCTGGGACATGAGAGGCGACGTAAAGAAATATATCATCTGCTGGGACATGAGAGGCGACATAAAGAAATATATCATCTGCTGGGACATGAGAGGCGACGTAAAGAAATATATCATCTGCTGGGACATGAGAGGCGATGTAAAGAAATATATCATCTGCTGGGACATGAGAGGCGATGTATAGAAAGATATCATCTGCTGGGACATGAGAGGCGACGTAAAGAAATATATCATCTGCTGGGACATGAGAGGCGACGTAAAGAAAGATATCATCTGCTGGGACATGAGAGGCGACGTAAAGAAATATATCATCTGCTGGGACATGAGAGGCGATGTATAAAGTAAGAATAATCATTTAAGAATCTTAATTCTGTTCTCACCAGATAGCCGTAAAACTGTACTTTCCTATAAAACCATACAAAAGTACCCCCTTCATTGCGGAGAGGCAATGTCCCCTGGTGTGCCCCCCCTCCTCTGGGATTTAGTGGAAAATGTATTACATGTTGGGACATTAAAAAGTTCCCTTAATATAAAATGTATTGGAATTTTCTTTTGAAAGAAAAAATTCTGTTGTCTTCAAGCCAGAAGAAATTTCATAAACACAATTAAGGTTTTCGGTGTATTTGACAGAGCCGCTTGTGAAGCCTCCCGTATAATTGGCTGGTCTACGGGATAAGTGACAAATCTTCTCTTATGGATTATCAGCTGTGCGAGTGAAGTGAAGCATTCTGGGAATGGCATTACACAGTGGTCCCATCAGTGGCAGATGTCCGAATAAAAGAGAAGGCAAATGATATTCTAAATCACTCAGACGAGATTGAATAATTTGTTTCTTTTTATCTTATGGACTATTCACATAGATCTGAAGATTCAAGCTAGAACTTAAGTAAAATATTTTCCAATGACGGTATTTGTCTTTGGCAGGAATATACAGTTTTAACATAAGTCAATTTGTGAATTTGGCCCCTGGTTTACTTCACAGCATGCACAACTATTTGAATTGTATTCTTCCTGCAATATAATTGATAACAAATATTTCTTTTGGCTCGATTGCGACGACAACATTAATTTAATCACTCTCGAAACCTCATTTCTGATGGAATCCATCGCCATGTGGATTACTGTATCTTTCATAATGACACCACCACCGTGGTTCCGGTGGGATTCAAACTTACAACCTCTCAATTATGAGGTGAACACTTGTGTACCGGATCAAATATGGCTGGTTACAATAGAAACCCACAAGTCATTCTTGGTAAATCTCGGGACAGGCAGCAAAATCTTTTAACAATGAGTGTGGCATATTTACTATTCTAGAAATATTCATTGTTTATTTAATCCTTTCAATTATTTCTCAACACAGCGACAAAAATCACATCTGGGGGAGCCTGATAATCAAATCATTTTATTTGAGCTTTAATGACAGGTTCATTTTCATCAATATATGGTCTTGGAAACAGTGTGAATACATCCATATTTGGTCTTGGAAACAGTGTGAATACATCCATATTTGGTCTTGGAAACGGTGTGAATACATCCATATTTGGTCTTGGAAACGGTGTGAATACATCCATATTTGGTCTTGGAAACGGTGTGAATACATCATTATATGGTCTTGGAAACGGTGTGAATACATCCATGTTTGGTCTTGGAAATGTTGTGAATACATCCATATTTGGTCTTGGAAACGGTGTGAATACATCATTATATGGTCTTGGAAACGGTGTGAATACATCCATATTTGGTCTTGGAAACGGTGTGAATACATCCATATTTGGTCTTGGAAACGGTGTGAATACATCCATATTTGTTCTTGGAAACGGTGTGAATACATCAATGTTTGGTCTTGGAAACGGTGTGAATACATCCATATATGGTCTTGGAAACGGTGTGAATACATCCATGTTTGGTCTTGGAAACGGTGTGAATACATCCATATTTGGTCTTGGAAACGGTGTGAATACATCCATATTTGGTCTTGGAAACGGTGTGAATACATCCATGTTTGGTCTTGGAAACGGTGTGAATACATCCATATTTGGTCTTCAAACATCAAATAGTTCTAGTATTATTGGTACCATCATTTTAACAATACCATACTTGTTGGTACTAGTGCATTCTGGGAAATTAACCAACAAGGGGGAGGAGCCAGATGCACGATACCTGCAACCTCCCTTTCAAAAATGCACATATTGCAAGGTGTCCCCCTCCCGAAATGATCGGGTATACTCCCACCTAAGAAGAAATTGTGTAGTGTACCAGTGCCCATATATAGTGTACCAGTGCCCATATATAGTGTACCAGTGCCCATATATAGTGTACCAGTGCCCATATATAGTGTACCAGTGCCCATATATAGTGTACCAGTGCCCATATATAGTGTACCAGTGCCCATATATAGTGTACCAGTGCCCATATATAGTGTACCAGTACCCGTATATAGTGTACCAGTACCCATATATAGTGTACCAGTGCCCATATATAGTGTACCAGTGCCCATATATAGTGTACCAGTGCCCATATATAGTGTACCAGTGCCCATATATAGTGTACCAGTGCCCATATATAGTGTACCAGTGCCCATATATAGTGTACCAGTACCCGTATATAGTGTACCAGTACCCGTATATAGTGTACCAGTACCCATATATAGTGTACCAGTGCCCATATATAGTGTACCAGTACCCATATATAGTGTACCAATACCCATATATAGTGTACCAATACCCATATATAGTGTACCAGTACCCATATATAGTGTACCAGTACCCATATATAGTGTACCAATACCCATATATAGTGTACCAGTACCCATATATAGTGTACCAGTACCCATATATAGTGTACCAGTGCCCATATATAGTGTACCAGTGCCCATATATAGTGTACCAGTACCCATATATAGTGTACCAGTACCCATATATAGTGTACCAGTGCCCATATATAGTGTACCAGTGCCCATATATAGTGTACCAGTGCCCATATATAGTGTACCAGTGCCCATATATAGTGTACCAGTGCCCATATATAGTGTACCAGTGCCCATATATAGTGTACCAGTACCCGTATATAGTGTACCAGTACCCGTATATAGTGTACCAGTACCCGTATATAGTGTACCAGTACCCGTATATAGTGTACCAGTACCCGTATATAATGTACCAGTACCCGTATATAGTGTACCAATACCCATATATAATGTACCAGTACCCGTATATAGTGTACCAGTACCCATATATAATGTACCAGTGCCCATATATAGTGTACCAGTGCCCATATATAATGTACCAGTACCCATATATAGTGTACCAGTACCCATATATAATGTACCAGTGCCCATATATAGTGTACCAGTGCCCATATATAATGTACTAGTACCCATATATAGTGTACCAGTACCCATATATAATGTACCAATACCCATATATAATGTACCAGTACCCATATATAGTGTACCAGTGCCCATATATAATGTACCATTTTTGTTCCATATATAGTGTACCAGTACCAGTATATAGTGTACCAGTACCCATATATAGTGACAGTACCCATATATAATGTACCAATACCCATATATAATGTACCAATACCCATATATAGTGTACCAGTACCCATATATAGTGTACCAGTACCCATATATAATGTACCAATACCCATATATAGTGTACCAGTACCCATATAGTGTACCATACCATATATAGTGTACCAGTACCCATATATAGTGTACCAGTACCCATATATAGTGTACCAGTACCCATATATAGTGTACCAGTACCCATATATAGTGTACCAGTACCCATATATAGTGTACCAGTACCCATATATAATGTACCAATACCCATATATAGTGTACCAGTACCCATATATAGTGTACCAGTACCCATATATAGTGTACCAGTACCCATATATAGTGTACCAGTACCCATATATAGTGTACCAGTACCCATATATAGTGTACCAGTACCCATATATAGTGTACCAGTACCCATATTTTTGTGTTTTTTGTTTTATATGTTTTTGTGTACCAGTCCCTTTGTGTTTTATTGTACCATACCCATATATAGTGTACCAGTACCCATATATAATGTACCAATACCCATATATAATGTACCAATACCCATATATAGTGTACCAGTACCCATATATAGTGTACCAGTACCCATATATAATGTACCATACCCATATATAATGTACCAATACCCATATATAATGTACCAATACCCATATATAGTGTACCAGTACCCATATATAGTGTACCAGTACCCGTATATAGTGTACCAGTACCCGTATATAGTGTACCAGTACCCATATATAGTGTACCAGTGCTCATATAGTGTACCAGTACCCATATATAGTGTACCAGTACCCATATATAGTGTACCAGTCCCATATATAATGTACGTTGTTTTTATGTACCAGTACCCATATATAGTGTACCAGTACCCATATATAGTGTACCAGTACCCATATATAGTGTACCAGTACCCATATATAATGTACCAGTACCCATATATAGTGTACCAGTACCCATATATAGTGTACCAGTGCCCATATATAGTGTACCAGTACCCATATATAGTGTACCAGTGCCCATATATAATGTACCAATACCCATATATAGTGTACCAATACCCATATATAGTGTACCAGTACCCATATATAATGTACCAGTACCCGTATATAGTGTACCAGTACCCGTATATAGTGTACCAGTACCCATATATAGTGTACCAGTACCCATATATAGTGTACCAGTACCCATATTTAGTGTACCAGTGCCCATATATAGTGTACCAGTACCCATATATAGTGTACCAGTACCCATATATAGTGTACCAGTACCCATATATAGTGTACCAGTACCCATATATAGTGTACCAGTGCCCATATATAGTGTACCAGTACCCGTATATAGAGTACCAGTCCCATATATAGTGTACCAGTACCCGTATATAATGTACCAATACCCATATATAGTGTACCAGTGCCCATATATAGTGTACCAGTGCCCATATATAGTGTACCAATACCCATATATAGTGTACCAGTGCCCATATATAGCCATATATAGTGTACCATACCCATATATAGTGTACCAGTCCCATATATAATGTACCAATACCCATATATAGTGTACCAGTACCCATATATAATGTACCAATACCCATATATAGTGTACCAGTACCCATATATAATGTACCAATACCCATATATAGTGTACCAGTACCCATACATAGTGTACCAGTACCCATATATAGTGTACCAATACCCATATATAGTGTACCAGTACCCATATATAATGTACCAATACCCATATATAGTGTACCAGTGCCCATATATAGTGTACCAATACCCATATATAGTGTACCAGTACCCGTACATAGTGTACCAGTACCCATATATAGTGTACCAATACCCATATATAGTGTACCAATACCCATATATAGTGTACCAGTGCCCATATATAGTGTACCAGTGCCCATATATAGTGTACCAGTACCCGTATATAGAGTACCAGTACCCATATATAGTGTACCAGTACCCATATATAGTGTACCAGTACCCATATATAATGTACCAATACCCATATATAGTGTACCAGTGCCCATATATAATGTACCAATACCCATATATAGTGTACCAGTGCCCATATATAGTGTACCAGTGCCCATATATAGTGTACCAGTACCCGTATATAGAGTACCAGTACCCATATATAGTGTACCAGTACCCGTATATAGTGTACCAGTACCCGTATATAGTTTACCAGTACCCATACATAGTGTACCAGTACCCATACATAGTGTACCAGTGCCCATATATAGTGTACCAGTACCCATATAGTGTACCAGTACCCGTATATAGTGTACCAGTGCCCATATATAGTGTACCAGTGCCCATATATAGTGTACCAGTACCCGTATATAGAGTACCAGTACCCATATATAGTGTACCAGTACCCGTATATAGTGTACCAGTACCCGTATACAGTTTACCAGTACCCATACATAGTGTACCAGTACCCATACATAGTGTACCAGTGCCCATATATAGTGTACCAGTACCCATATAGTGTACCAGTACCCGTATATAGTGTACCAGTACCCGTATATAGTGTACCAGTACCCGTATATAGTGTACCAGTACCCGTACATAGTGTACCAGTACCCATATATAGTGTACCAATACCCATATATAGTGTACCAGTGCCCATATATAGTGTACCAGTACCCATATATAGTGTACCAGTGCCCATATATATAGTGTACCAGTACCCGTATATAGTGTACCAGTACCCATATAGTGTACCAGTACCCATATATAGTGTACCAGTACCCGTATATAGTGTACCAGTACCCGTATATAGTGTACCAGTACCCGTATATAGTGTACCAGTACCCATACATAGTGTACCAGTACCCATATATAGTGTACCAATACCCATATATAGTGTACCAGTGCCCATATATAGTGTACCAGTACCCGTATATAGTGTACCAGTGCCCATATATATAGTGTACCAGTACCCGTATATAGTGTACCAGTGCCCGTATATAGTGTACCAGTGCCCGTATATAGTGTGCCAGTACCCGTATATAGTGTGCCAGTACCCGTATATAGTGTACCAGTACCCGTACATAGTGTACCAGTACCCGTACATAGTGTACCAGTACCCGTATATAGTGTACCAGTACCCGTATATAGTGTACCAGTACCCGTATATAGTGTACCAGTACCTGTATATAGTGTACCAGTACCCGTATATAGTGTACCAGTGCTCATATAGTGTACCAGTACCCATATATAGTGTACCAGTACCCGTATATAGTGTACCAGTGCTCATATAGTGTACCAGTACCCATATATAGTGTACCAGTACCCATATATAGTGTACCAGTACCCATATATAGTGTACCATTGCCCATATATAGTGTACCAGTGCCCGTATATAGTGTACCAGTGCCCATATATAGTGTACCAGTACCCATATATAGTGTTCCAGTACCCGTATATAGTGTACCAGTGCCCGTATATAGTGTACCAGTACCCATATATAGTGTACCAGTACCCGTATATAGTGTACCAGTACCCGTATATAGTGTACCAGTGCCTGTATATAGTGTACCAGTACCTATATATAGTGTACCAGTGCCCATATATAGTGTACCAGTGCCCATATATAGTGTACCAGTGCCCATATATAGTGTACCAGTACCCGTATATAGTGTACCAGTACCCGTATATAGTGTACCAGTACCCGTATATAGTGTACCAGTGCCCGTATATAGTGTACCAGTACCCGTATATAGTGTACCAGTGCCCATATATAGTGCACCAGTACCCATATAGTGTACCAGTACCCGTATATAGTGTACCAGTACCCGTATATAGTGTCCCAGTGCCCGCATATAGTGTACCAGTGCCTGTATATAGTGTACCAGTACCCGTATATAGTGTACCAGTACCAGTATATAGTGTACCAGTGCTCATATAGTGTACCAGTACCCATATATAGTGTACCAGTACCCATATATAGTGTACCAGTACCCGTATATAGTGTACCAGTGCCCGTATATAGTGTACCAGTACCCGTATATAGTGTACCAGTACCCATATATAGTGTACCAGTACCCGTATATAGTGTACCAGTACCCGTATATAGTGTACCAGTACCTGTATATAGTGTACCAGTACCCATATATAGTGTACCAGTAATAGGCCGAGAGTAGAAGTAAACAATAGATATTCAAGATGGCCACTATTAACAAATAATTTTTATCTACTTGATACCCCAGACAAGTTTTCATCAACATTTACTAAGCGGTTCATGAGAAGTCGAAAATAAGTTTTTAAGATGGCTGCTGTGACGGCCATTTTGGATTTCGAATCAGAATTTTTTGCTAGAACGCCAAATAGGCCGAGAGTAAAAGTCAACAATATCACTTTCTAATGCAGCTTATCCCAACAAATACATACTTATTTAGATGTAAAATTGACGCCAACTAATATATGTGATTTTTGTAACATGCATGTCGAAAGTATCGAACATATGTTTTGGGAATGTGCATACATCCAACAATTATGGAATAACCTATCTCAATTTTTAAAATCCAAGAATATTATTGTTGTGTTCAACCTAGCAGACATATGTTTTGGTAGAACACAACATTCTACATCATACAGATGTATAAATTACATTATTATTTTGTGCACATTTTTTATTTTTAGAATGAAGTATATGAAAACTATTCCCCATTTCGAGCATTTTAAAAGATACTTCGATATAAGAATTAATCTAGAAAAGGCTATAGCACTGGAAAGAAACAAATTAGAACAACACAATTGGAAATGGTCTCTTTTTCTTAAATCATGCACTGAACCCCGAGTTTAAAAAGATAGTACATTAATATTGTCAAATGGAAACGATCACTTATACCCAACTACGTTTATGCTTTTGCTGTTGTTTTTTCTCTTTACATTTGTCCATCTATCAAAAGGTTAAGGAATGTTGGTACTCTTTCTGTCAAGGTACATTATTCTCAATCAAAAACATTTGTAAAATACATATATATATATACATGTTAAATAACTAATAATACATGTAATGCTTAACAATATGTGATATCAATGTATGTATAGATGTAATGCATGTATAATATGTATGTATGAATGTATGTATAGATGTAATGCATGTATAATATGTATGTATGAATGTATGTATAGATGTAATGCATGTATAATATGTATGTATGAATGTATGTATAGATGTAATGCATGTATAATATGTATGTATGAATGTATGTATAGATGTAATGCATGTATAATATGTATGTATGAATGTATGTATAGATGTAATGCATGTATAATATGTATGTATGAATGTATGTATAGATGTAATGCATGTATAATATGTATGTATGAATGTATGTATAGATGTAATGCATGTATAATATGTATGTATGAATGTATGTATAGATGTAATGCATGTATAATATGTATGTATGAATGTATGTATAGATGTAATGCATGTATAATATGTATGTATGAATGTATGTATAGATGTAATGCATGTATAATATGTATGTATGAATGTATGTATAGATGTAATGCATGTATAATATGTATGTATGAATGTATGTATAGATGTAATGCATGTATAATATGTATGTATGAATGTATGTATAGATGTAATGCATGTATAATATGTATGTATGAATGTATGTATAGATGTAATGCATGTATAATATGTATGTATGAATGTATGTATAGATGTAATGCATGTATAATATGTATGTATGAATGTATGTATAGATGTAATGCATGTATAATATGTATGTATGAATGTATGTATAGATGTAATGCATGTATAATATGTATGTATGAATGTATGTATAGATGTAATGCATGTATAATATGTATGTATGAATGTATGTATAGATGTAATGCATGTATAATATGTATGTATGAATGTATGTATAGATGTAATGCATGTATAATATGTATGTATCAATGTATGTATAGATGTAATGCATGTATAATATGTATGTATCAATGTATGTTATCTATGTATCAAAATAAAGGAGGTTACCCGATAGGGGCCTCAAAAAAAAAAAAAAAAGTCAACAATAGATATTCAAGATAACTATAACCACTATAACCAATACTTGTTATCTACTAGATACCCGTGAGGGACCTCATGCTATAACCACTATAACCAATACTTGTTATCTACTAGATACCCGTGAGGGCCCTCATGCTATAACCACTATAACCAATACTTGTTATCTACTAGATACCCGTGAGGGCCCCGATGCTATAACCACTATAACCAATACTTGTTATCTACTAGATACCCGTGAGGGCCCTCATGCTATAACCACTATAACCAATACTTGTTATCTACTAGATACCCGTGAGGGCCCTGATGCTATAACCACTATAACCAATACTTGTTATCTACTAGATACCCGTGAGGGCCCTCATGCTATAACCACTATAACCAATACTTGTTATCTACTAGATACCCGTGAGGGCCCTCATGCTATAACCACTATAACCAATACTTGTTATCTACTAGATACCCGTGAGGGCCCTCATGCTATAACCACTATAACCAATACTTGTTATCTACTAGATACCCGTGAGGGCCCTCATGCTATAACCACTATAACCAATACTTGTTATCTACTAGATACCCGTGAGGGCCCTCATGCTATAACCACTATAACCAATACTTGTTATCTACTAGATACCCGTGAGGGCCCTCATGCTATAACCACTATAACCAATACTTGTTATCTACTAGATACCCGTGAGGGCCCTCATGCTATAACCACTATAACCAATACTTGTTATCTACTAGATACCCGTGAGGGCCCTCATGCTATAACCACTATAACCAATACTTGTTATCTACTAGATACCCGTGAGGGCCCTCATGCTATAACCACTATAACCAATACTTGTTATCTACTAGATACCCGTGAGGGCCCTGATGCTATAACCACTATAACCAATACTTGTTATCTACTAGATACCCGTGAGGGCCCTCATGCTATAACCACTATAACCAATACTTGTTATCTACTAGATACCCGTGAGGGCCCCGATGCTATAACCACTATAACCAATACTTGTTATCTACTAGATACCCGTGAGGGCCCTCATGCTATAACCACTATAACCAATACTTGTTATCTACTAGATACCCGTGAGGGCCCTCATGCTATAACCACTATAACCAATACTTGTTATCTACTAGATACCCGTGAGGGCCTGATGCTATAACCACTATAACCAATACTTGTTATCTACTAGATACCCGTGAGGGCCCTGATGCTATAACCACTATAACCAATACTTGTTATCTACTAGATACCCGTGAGGGCCCTGATGCTATAACCACTATAAACAATACTTGTTATCTACTAGATACCCGTGAGGGCCCTCATGCTATAACCACTATAACCAATACTTGTTATCTACTAGATACCGTGAGGGCCTCGATGCTATAACCA
>CM026395.1:75831236-75854420 GCA_014843695.1 Archivesica marissinica
ATACCAGTACAACAATACCCTTCCATCACCTGTACTCGCCACATGTTGCCTTCAACCTCCAACATACCAGTACAACAATACCCTTCCATCACCTCTACTCGCCACATGTTGCCTTCAACCTCCAACATACCAGTAAAACAATACCCTTCCATCACCTGCACTCATCACATGTTGCCTTCAATCTCCAACATTCCAGTACAACAATACCCTTCCATCACCTGTACTCGCCACGTGTTGCCTTCAACATACCAGTACAACAATACCCTTCCATCACCTCTACTCGCCACATGTTGCCTTCAATCTCCAACATTCCAGTACAACAATACCCTTCCATCACCTGTACTCGCCACGTGTTGCCTTCAACATACCAGTACAACAATACCCTTCCATCACCTCTACTCACCACATGTTGCCTTCAACCTTCAACATACCAGTACAACAATACCCTTCCATCACCTGCACTCACCACGTGTTGCCTTCAACCTCTAACATACCAGTACAACAATACCCTTCCATCACCTCTACTCGCCACATGTTGCCTACAACCTCCAACATACCAGTACAACAATACCCTTCCATCACCTGTACTCGCCACATGTTGCCTTCAACCTCCAACATACCAGTACAACAATACCCTTCCATCACCTCTACTCGCCACATGTTGCCTTCAACCTCCAACATACCAGTAAAACAATACCCTTCCATCACCTGCACTCATCACATGTTGCCTTCAACCTCCAACATACCAGTACAACAATACCCTTCCATCACCTGCACTCACCACATGTTGCCTTCAACCTCCAACATACCAGTACAACAATACCCTTCCATCACCTGTACTCGCCACATGTTGCCTTCAATCTCCAACATACCAGTATAACAATACCCTTCCATCACCTGCACGTATCTATGTAACAATACCCTTCCATCACCTGCACGTATCTATGTAACAATACCCTTCCATCACCTGCACGTATCTATGTAACAATACCCTTCCATCACCTGCACGTATCTATGTAACAATACCCTTCCATCACCTGCACGTATCTATGTAACAATACCCTTCCATCACCTGCACGTATCTATGTAACAATACCCTTCCATCACCTGCACGTATCTATGTAACAATACCCTTCCATCACCTGCACTCACCACATGTTGCCTTCAATCTCCAACATACCAGTACAGCAATACCCTTCCACCACCTGCACTCACCACATGTTGCCTTCAATCTCCAACATACCAGTACAGCAATACCCTTCCACCACCTGCACTCACCACATGTTGCCTTCAATCTCCAACATACCAGTACAGCAATACCCTTCCACCACCTGCTCTCACCACAGGTTGCCTTCAACCTCCAACATACCAGTATAACAATACTCTTCCATCACCTGCACGTATCTATGTAACAATACCCTTCCATCACCTGCAATCGCCACATGTTGCCTTCAACCTCCAACATACCAGTACAACAATACCCTTCCATCACCTCTACTCGCCACATGTTGCCTACAACCTCCAACATACCAGTACAACAATACCCTTCCATCACCTGTACTCGCCACATGTTGCCTTCAACCTCCAACATACCAGTAAAACAATACCCTTCCATCACCTGCACTCATCACATGTTGCCTTCAATCTCCAACATACCAGTATAACAATACCCTTCCATCACCTGCACTCACCACGTGTTGCCTTCAACATACCAGTACAACAATACCCTTCCATCACCTCTACTCGCCACATGTTGCCTTCAACCTCCAACATACCAGTACAACAATACCCTTCCATCACCTGTACTCGCCACATGTTGCCTTCAACCTCCAACATACCAGTACAACAATACCCTTCCATCACCTCTACTCGCCACATGTTGCCTTCAACCTCCAACATACCAGTAAAACAATACCCTTCCATCACCTGCACTCATCACATGTTGCCTTCAATCTCCAACATTCCAGTACAACAATACCCTTCCATCACCTGTACTCGCCACGTGTTGCCTTCAACATACCAGTACAACAATACCCTTCCATCACCTCTACTCGCCACATGTTGCCTTCAATCTCCAACATTCCAGTACAACAATACCCTTCCATCACCTGTACTCGCCACGTGTTGCCTTCAACATACCAGTACAACAATACCCTTCCATCACCTCTACTCACCACATGTTGCCTTCAACCTTCAACATACCAGTACAACAATACCCTTCCATCACCTGCACTCACCACGTGTTGCCTTCAACCTCTAACATACCAGTACAACAATACCCTTCCATCACCTCTACTCGCCACATGTTGCCTACAACCTCCAACATACCAGTACAACAATACCCTTCCATCACCTGTACTCGCCACATGTTGCCTTCAACCTCCAACATACCAGTACAACAATACCCTTCCATCACCTCTACTCGCCACATGTTGCCTTCAACCTCCAACATACCAGTAAAACAATACCCTTCCATCACCTGCACTCATCACATGTTGCCTTCAACCTCCAACATACCAGTACAACAATACCCTTCCATCACCTGCACTCACCACATGTTGCCTTCAACCTCCAACATACCAGTACAACAATACCCTTCCATCACCTGCACTCACCACATGTTGCCTTCAACCTCCAACATACCAGTACAACAATACCCTTCCATCACCTGCACTCACCACATGTTGCCTTCAACCTCCAACATACCAGTACAACAATACCCTTCCATCACCTGCACTCACCACATGTTGCCTTCAACCTCCAACATACCCTTCCATCACCTGCACTCACCACGTGTTGCCTTCAACCTCCAACATACCAGTACAACAATACCCTTCCATCACCTGCACTCACCACGTGTTGCCTTCAACCTCCAACATACCAGTACAACAATACCCTTCCATCACCTGCACTCACCACGTGTTGCCTTCAACCTCCAACATACTAGTACAACAATACCCTTCCATCACCTGCACTCGTCACATGTTGCCTTCAACATACCAGTACAACAATACCCTTCCATCACCTGCACTCGTCACATGTTGCCTTCAACATACCAGTACAACAATACCCTTCCATCACCTGCACTCACCACGTGTTGCCGTCAACCTCCAACATACCAGTACAACAATACCCTTCCATCACCTGCACTCACCATGTGTTGCCTTCAACCTCCAACATACCAGTATAACAATACCCTTCCACCACCTGCACTCACCATGTGTTGCCTTCAACCTCCAACATACCAGTACAACAATACCCTTCCATCACCTGCACTCACCACATGTTGCCTTCAACCTCCAACATACCAGTACAACAATACCCTTCCATCACCTGCACTCACCACATGTTGCCTTCAACCTCCAACATACCCTTCCATCACCTGCACTCACCACGTGTTGCCTTCAACCTCCAACATACCAGTACAACAATACCCTTCCATCACCTCTACTCGCCACATGTTGCCTTCAATCTCCAACATACAAGTATAACAATACTCTTCCATCACCTGCACGTATCTATGTAACAATACCCTTCCATCACCTGCACTCACCACGTGTTGCCTTCAACCTCCAACATACTAGTACAACAATACCCTTCCATCACCTGCACTCGTCACATGTTGCCTTCAACTACCATACAACAATACCCTTCCATCACCTGCACTCACCACATGTTGCCTTCAATCTCCAACATCCAGTACAACAATACCCTTCCATCACCTGTACTCGCCACGTGTTGCCTTCAACATACCAGTACAACAATACCCTTTCATCACCTCTACTCGCCACATGTTGCCTTCAATCTCCAACATTCCAGTACAACAATACCCTTCCATCACCTGTACCGCCACGTGTTGCCTTCAACATACCAGTACAACAATACCCTTCCATCACCTCTACTCACCACATGTGCCTTCAACCTTCAACATACCAGTACAACAATACCCTTCCATCACCTGCACTCACCACGTGTTGCCTTCAACCTCTAACATACCAGTACAACAATACCCTTCCATCACCTCTACTCGCCACATGTTGCCTACAACCTCCAACATACCAGTACAACAATACCCTTCCATCACCTGTACTCGCCACATGTTGCCTTCAACCTCCAACATACCAGTACAACAATACCCTTCCATCACCTCTACTCGCCACATGTTGCCTTCAACCTCCAACATACCAGTAAAACAATACCCTTCCATCACCTGCCTCATCACATGTTGCCTTCAACCTCCAACATACCAGTACAACAATACCCTTCCATCACCTGCACTCACCACATGTTGCCTTCAACCTCCAACATACCAGTACAACAATACCCTTCCATCACCTGCACTCACCACGTGTTGCCTTCAACCTTTAACATACCAGTACAACAATACCCTTCCATCACCTGCACTCACCACATGTTGCCTTCAACCTCCAACATACCAGTACAACAATACCCTTCCATCACCTGCACTCACCACATGTTGCCTTCACCTCCAACATACCCTTCCATCACCTGCACTCACCACGTGTTGCCTTCAACCTCCAACATACCAGTACAACAATACCCTTCCATCACCTGCACTCACCACGTGTTGCCTTCAACCTCCAACATACCAGTACAACAATACCCTTCCATCACCTGCACTCACCACGTGTGCCTTCAACCTCCAACATACTAGTACACAATACCCTTCCATCACCTGCACTCGTCACATGTTGCCTTCAACATACCAGTACAACAATACCCTTCCATCACCTGCACTCGTCACATGTTGCCTTCAACATACCAGTACAACAATACCCTTCCATCACCTGCACTCACCACGTGTTGCCGTCAACCTCCAACATACCAGTACAACAATACCCTTCCATCACCTGCACTCACCATGTGTTCAACCTCCAACATACCAGCCTTCAACCTCCAACATACCAGTACAACAATACCCTTCCACCACCTGCACTCACCACATGTTGCCTTCAACCTCCAACATACCAGTACAACAATACCCTTCCATCACCTGCACTCACCACATTTGCCTTCAACCTCCAACATACCCTTCCATCACCTGCACTCACCACGTGTTGCCTTCAACCTCCAACATACCAGTACAACAATACCCTTCCATCACCTCTACTCGCCACATGTTGCCTTCAATCTCCAACATACCAAGTATAACAATACTCTTCCATCACCTGCACGTATCTATGTAACAATACCCTTCCATCACCTGCACTCACCACGTGTTGCCTTCAACCTCCAACATACTAGTACAACAATACCCTTCCATCACCTGCACTCGTCACATGTTGCCTTCAACATACCAGTACAACAATACCCTTCCATCACCTGCACTCACCACATGTTGCCTTCAACCTCCAACATACCAGTACAACAATACCTTCCATCACCTACGCACTTGCCACATTTGCCTTCAACTTCACAACCTCCAACATCTTATCGTCTTACTAGACTTATTTCTTTAGATTCATACTTTCACAATGAACCATCAAATACATCATGAACTGTTACCATTGAGAAGTATAACCATAACAATAAATTGTACCATTTATTATCGTTTCTCTTGGAGAAAATATATATAGGTATATATATATATATAGGTAAAGATGAAACTGTATGGAAACTAAAAGCAATAATAATGTATGTTATAAGGCAAATTATATGTATATGGAATCAATGCATATATTGAGCTTCAACACATTATCGTTCATGCATGTCTACAATGCAGTCAATACCAGCCGTCCCAGCATGTAGAAATTACCCTCCAGCACACAGGAATTACTAGGAACTACCCTACAGCACACATACTGGCTGTTCTGAATCTGTTCTATGGGTGCCTCCTGGATGTTCAGGAATCTGTTCTATGTGTGCCAACTGGATGTTCAGAATCTGTTCTATGTGTGCCAACTGGATGTTCTGAATCTGTTCTATGTGTGCCAACTGGATGTTCTGAATCTGTTCTATGTGTGCCAACTGGATGTTCAGAATCTGTTCTATGCGTGCCAACTGGATGTTCTGAATCAGTTCTATGGGTGCCAACTGGATGTTCAGAATCTGTTCTATGGGTGCCAACTATATGTTCTGAGTCTGTTCTATGGTGCCTCCTGGATGTTCTGAATCAGTTATATGGGTGCTCCCCCTGGCTGTTCTGAATTTGCTCTATGGGTGCCCACTGGATGTTCAGAATTTGTTCTATGGGTGCCCACTGGATGTTCAGAATTTGCTCTATGGGTGCCCACTGGATGTTCAGAATTTGCTATATGGGTGCCCACTGGATGTTCAGAATTTGTTCTATGGGTGCCCACTGGATGTTCTGAATGTGCTATATGGGTGCCCACTGGATGTTCAGAATTTGTTCTATGGGTGCCCACTGGATGTTCTGAATTTGCTCTATGGGTGCCCACTGACTGTTCCGAATTTTCTCTACGAGTCCCCTGGATGCTTAGAATCTGTTTATATGGGTGCCCCTCATCTTGGATGTTCAAAATCTGCTCTATGGGTACCTACTTGTGACTTTTCCCATTATGCACCAAGTGTGTCTGTGGTTGTCTTATATTACAATGAATCCATCATTTTATGAAGCAGCCCTACATAACAAACTCTTACACTTTCGTATTCTGTTTCAGTCACCTCGCAATCAAGAGGTTGTGAGCTTGAATCCATTCAGAACCACAGTGGTGATGTCTTTAGGCAAGACACTTATAACCACATTGCCTCTTCTCTTGTTCGTAGTGATCGATTCCATCAAGAATGAAATATCGAGAGTGATTAATCTAATGTTGTAAAAGCTTGTTTCGGAATCAAGCTAAAATAAATTTGTATGAACTATTCTTTCCCAGTATCTTCCCATTGACACGGCGAACAGGATTTCCATTTTACTTCCAGTCATATTCTCATGCACGATTTCTGGTAATATTCTCAGCAAGACTTCCAGTCAACTACTCATCGGGACTTCCAGACATATTCTCAGCAAATCTTACAGTACTATTCTCAAATAACACTTCCAGGCATATTCTCAGCAAACCATTTCACATCAAACTGCTAAATCAAGCTATGTTTCATTCACCAATCGTTGTAGTATTAAATGCTATCATTTTTCACTGTCTGATTTGTCCGATATTTCACCAAGAGCTTTCTTATACTCCTCTAAGTCTTTGTCCTTTTGTTTCAACTGTTCTTTAAACTCCTCTGCCTGCTTCTTAATCTCTTCCAACTCTCTCTTCAGTTTGTCCTGATCTGTCTCCTCGTCTATGTTCTCAGTTGCATCTCCTGTGCCATTCTGAAAACACAAGCAGCAGACTATTAATATTCAATAGTGGTAGAGTGTCGGAATTGAGATTTGAACTTTGGAAGTGATGATAGAGCTGTGGTAGCGCATTCGCTTCAGGTGTGAGAGGCTCAGAGTTTGCATCAAGGCATTTAAATTCTACTTAAGTGATGGATTCCATAAGGAATGAGCTCTCGAGAGTGATTATAATAATGTCGTAAGTACTTGCAACACAATCAAACCGAAATAAATTTGTATAAACTAAGCTGAGATTGAGGGGTCAAGGGTTGTATATGTTGAGGTTGAAGCTTGATACATTACTTAGGTTAACTGCTTAGATAGGCCATTACTTAGGTTGACTGTTTATATAGGCCATTACTTAGGTTAACTGTTTAGATAGGCCATTACTTAGGTTAACTGTTTATATATGCCATTACTTAGGTTAACTGTTTATATAGGCCATTACTTAGGTTAACTGTTTAGATATGCCATTACTTAGGTTTAGGTTAACTGTTTAGATATGCCATTACTTAGGTTAACAGCTTAGATATGCCATTACTTAGGTTAACAGCTTAGATAGGCCATTACTTACGTTAACTGCTTAGATAGGCCATTACTTAGGTTAACTGTTTAGATAGGCCATTACTTAGGTTAACTGTTTATATAGGCCATTACTTAGGTTAACTGCTTAGATAGGCCATTACTTACGTTAACTGCTTAGATAGGCCATTACTTAGGTTAACTGCTTAGATAGGCCATTACTTAGGTTAACTGTTTAGATATGCCATTACTTAGGTTAACTGTTTAGATAGGCCATTACTTAGGTCAACTGTTTATATAGGCCAAGTCTGTATATAGGAACACAGTAAATGTATTTGTGTTTCATCACGACATGAAAGGGACCACAACCATGTTATAAAACTAATGATTGTGTAGAGCCGCATTGCAATGGTATTATGTCTTATAAACATAGATCCGCTTTTTATAGGTTTCGCTGTGGTACAGCACCTATTCATATAGAAACTGGAAGATATGGCATTTGCACAAATCTTAAAAGCTATGCCCATTTTGTGTACACTTAGTAGAAAATGAAAACAGGGTTCCCGGTGTCGGTCGCCAATGGCGCCAATTGCGACAAATAACAAATATTGGCGCTAAATTTTGTGAATTGGCGAAAATATTTGGCCTACTCAGTCAGATGTTCTTCAACAAGAGCGCAATCCATCGTCTCATAAGACGGACGGAGGCTGATGACGATATGGCTCTTAGTTGGCTCCAAGTTTTTTAAATTGGCTCCAGTATTTTTCAATTGACGACAGAAGTGGCGCAGACAAACATTCAGACAGAGGGAACACTGGGAAAACATGTGATTATGGGTTGCTCAGTGTATATTCGGCATTGTGCAAAAAGAATTACACATTTGTCGCTCTATCTGAAGATGAGAAATTTATATTTATGTTTTCCAACCAGGATGCATACTTGATTAGGTATATTGCCAAAGCCTGCTTTGATATTCTACAAAGAAGAGCACACTTTGTTACAGGTAATATATCGTGCCAGTAAGGTTGGCTTGTGGCACATGAAGTGGAATGGTTAATTTACTACTAAGTCGCTTCAGGTGCAAAATGCCCCGAGTTAGAGCCTCGCTGGAGCTGTTACGATTGTGCCCTTGGGCAAGGCATTTAAATTCCACATTGCTTCTTCTCTCTCCCTGGTTGCGATGGATTCCATCAGGAATGAGGTCTCGAGAGTGATTAAGGGTACAATCGTAACGGCTCCAGCGGGGGTTCGAACTCCGGACCTTTCGCACCTGAAGCGAACGCGCATCCACTGCGCTATCACGACTTCCACAAAGGTCACATTTGATAATCATTTGTTGAATTTATAGTGTGCTGTGTTTGTTTATTATAGTGTCACCATTTCTGACTGATGAGACACCTCTTAAGGATATCAGTACTTCGTGAATCCTATTCTTGCCAGCCTGATAGGCAATTATTAACCATTATTTAACTAGCTGGCAGCTCACCCACCTGCCATAGCAGTATGAACCGTGTCGGTGCTGTACACCGTGCACGTAAAAGAACCAGAGGAGACTCTGGAATGGGTCTCTGTCTGTATCATGCACTATCCTCCAAAATCTAAAATGACTAATCTCTTCAGGAGGCGTCGCTCATAATGGGCAACCGGTAGCGACGATAAATAAACATAAAACACATAAACATTTATACTCCGTTCCAACAGTACAGGAACATGTTCAGCATAAATGATTCTGTACAGTATGGAAATGTTCAGCATAAATGATTCTGTACAATATGGAAATGTTCACAAATGAAAAAGACAACTGGCTTTGTAATTTGTAACATTTTAGTGGTAATTATAACATCTGAACGTTCAGTTTCTGGGTTACAACAAAGTATGAAAAATAAAACTTAGGAGTAAAGAACTGATGTATCAAAGCTTGATAAAATTCAGAAAAATAAAATATTAGGACCCTGTTTCAAATGGCAAACAAGCAAAGCAGTGAATTTGCATAAATAACACTAAACTTTGCACAACTTGTTTAACTTTGCAGAGTTCGTGCCCAGCTGTAGCCGTTACGATTGCACCCTTAGGCAAGGCACTTAAATTCCAAATTGTCCCTTATCTCTCCCTTATCGCAATAGAGTCCATCAGGAATGAGGTCTTGAGAGCGATCAATAAAATGTTGCAAATACTCGTTTCGCAATTGAGCTAATAAAAATTCGAATAAACTAATTTTGCATGACTTGTTTAACTTTGAACAACTTATATACCTTCTGCAGTAGAGCATCCACATCTATCTCGGTGGACTCTATTTCTTCTTCTTCCATGTCCAGCTTCTGTCGTTTACTGACAGGCTCATCACACTCTGTAACATTTCAAAAACAAACCAATGTAGTACTTAAAAGTAATAAATTACACTGTATCTGAGAGTCCCGACACAACTAAATTACACTGTATCCGAGTGTCCCGACACAACTGAATTACACTGTATCTGAGTGTCCCGACACAACTGAATTACACTGTATCCGAGTGTCTCGACACAACTGAATTACACTGTATCCGAGTGTCCCAACACAAATAAATTACACTGTATCCGAGTATCCTGACACAACTAAATTACATTGTATCCGAGTGTCCCAACACAAATAAATTACACTGTATCCGAGTGTCCCAACACAAATAAATTACACTGTATCCGAGTGTCCCAACACAAATAAATTACACTGTATCCGAGTGTCCCAACACAAATAAATTACACTGTATCCGAGTGTCCCAACACAAATAAATTACACTGTATCCGAGTGTCCCAACACAACTAAATTACACTGTATCAGAGTATCCTGACACAACTAAATTACACTGTATCCGAGTGTCCCAACACAAATAAATTACACTGTATCCGAGTGTCCCAACACAAATAAATTACACTGTATCCGAGTGTCCCAACACAAATGTGGAAGTCGTGATAGTGCAGTGGATGCGCGTTCGCTTCAGGTGCAAAAGGTCCGGAATTCGAGCCCCGCTGGAGCCGTTACGATTGTGCCCTTAGGCAAGGCATTTACATTCCACATTGCCTCTTCTCTCTCCCTCGTGGAATGAGGTCTCGAGAGTGATTAATATAAGTTGAAAGAACTTGTTTCGCAATCGAGCTAAAATAAATTTGTATAAATTACACTGTATCCGAGTGTCCCGACACAACTAAATTACACTGTATCCGAGTGTCCCGACACAACTAAATTACACTGTATCCGAGTGTCCCAACACAACTAAATTACACTGTGTCCGAGTGTCCCAACACAAATAAATTACACTGTATTCGAGTGTCCCAACACAACTAAATTACACTGTATCCGAGTGTCCCAATACAAATAAATTACACTGTGTCCGAGTGTCCCAACACAACTAAATTACACTGTATCTGAGTGTCCCAACACAACTAAATTACACTGTATTCGAGTGTCCCATATTTATTGCCAGCAAATTTTAATTTGAAGATCATTTTATCAACGTTTGTCTAGCCAAGTTTCAAACCCGCAAACGCCACGCCGATGTCGCCTAGCAATCATAAATCTGAAACTCTACCACACAAACAAACATGGTTTAATAAACGTTTGATAAAATGATCTTCAATGAATCACAGATAGTTAAAACAAAATGATAATCTCATCCACAGATACATGGAGGTTATTCAGCATGCATAGATGTATATATATTTGTGTGAATACCGTCTTGTAAGATGATATCGTCTGGCATTGTTGTACAGGTAACAGTTTGAAGCCCATCAGCACTCGTCATATCTCCGCCCTCGCTCACGTAGGTTAAATTCTAGAAAGTAAAACCATGGTGAATCCTACAGTGCATAACAGGTGAGGCTATGCAGCAACTATACAGCAGCGCGTACACACATTTATTGGTAAACAACCCCCATATATTTATTTTACTTGTTTCTGTGCGAATATTTGGATTATATTAAATAGCAAAACAGTCATTCAAAATTATATTCTTTAACTCTTTCACCGCCAATGTCGCATTAAAAGCGACTTTGTAAAAAAGTAGAGAACCCGATCGGACAGAACAGAACATGCCGTCTGATCAGGCTATATGCTGATTGCTCTTCAGACAGTGGAGCTGAAGCACTTGTCTGAATAGCAAACAACATAGATCCTGATCAGACGCGGTGTTACGCCGCAGCTGATCTGGATCTATGTTGTTTGCACATGCTCTGAATTTATTCGGCGCTGAAAGAGTTAAATATGTGGTACCTAGTGTCGTTTTAAATAGGACAACTCAACTGTGTTATTTATACACAGTATAAAATGATCTCTTTCCGATGCAATCTCTTTCAGGTGCAATCTCTTTCATTACACATTACATTCTCCCATGTAAACATTACATTCTCCCATGTCCACATTACATTCACCCATGTACACATTACATTCTCCCATGTACACATTACATTCTCCCATGTACACATTACATTCTCCCATGATCCCATTTACACACTCCATTCTCCCATAATACACATTACATTCTCCCATGTACAAACTCCATTCTCCCATAATACACATTACATTCTCCCATGTACACACTCCATTCTCCCATAATACACATTACATTCTCCCATGTACACACCCATTCTCCCATGTACACACTCCATTCTCCCATGTACACACTCCATTCTCCCATAATACACATTACATTCTCCCATGTACACACTCCATTCTCCCTAATACACACTACATTCTCCCATATACACACTCCATTCTCCCATGTACACATTACATTCTCCCATAATACACACTCCATTCTCCCATAATACACACTCCATTCTCCCATAATACACACTCCATTCTCCCATAACACACACTACATTCTCCCATGTACACACTACATTCTCCCATGTACACATTACATTCTCCCATAATACACACTACATTCTCCCATAATACACACTCCATTCTCCCATAATACACATTACATTCTCCCATAATACACACTCCATTCTCCCATAATACACCTTACATTCTTCCAAGATAACAAGACTAGGTTAAGCTCTGGTTAGTATTGTACGGTTCATTGAAACAGGGATCGTTTAAGGATTGAACAGTGTAAGTTGTGTACACAATCATTATATACATACCCCTTCATCATCTTTCACTGTAGTAACCCCTTGCAACACTGCCTCCTCTGGGCTCAAGCCTTGCTGTTTTATTATGTTCAATGCTATTTTTCCTGCCTCTGAAAAAGGAAAGTAATTACTTTTCATTGTACCACCGAGAATGAAAACATACATATTTTAATATTAAATTAGTGTTATGGAATGCCATTGTTGATATATAATTCAGTATAAATCAACAAAACAAAGTTGATGTCATGCTTAATGAACTTACAGGCAAGTACTATGGTCACCTGTAATTGTTATGGTCCATACTTACCTATACATACTATGGTCTGTATTTAGCTATATTGGTTATGGTCTGTATTTACCTGTATGGGTTATGGTATGTATTTACCTGTACAGGGTATGGTCTGTATTTACCTGTAAGGGTTATGGTCTGTATTTACATGTATGGGTTATGGTCTGTATTTACCTGTAAGGGTTATGATCTGTATTTACCTGTAAGGGTTATGGTCCGTACTTACCTGTAAGGGTTATGGTCTGTACTTACCAGTAAGGGTTATGATCTGTACTTACCAGTAAGGGTTATGGTCTGTACTTACCAGTAAGGGTTATGGTCTGTACTTACCTGTAAGGGTTATGGTCTGTACTTACCTGTAAGGGTTATGGTCTGTACTTACCAGTAAGGGTTATGGTTTGTCCACTTTCTACAGCTGAGGTTATGATATTGCCTTCAGAGGTAGAGATCATTGTGATTCCTTGGCTTTCCAACCAGCTTATTGCATCCGATGTACTTGTGCCTACATAATACACATTTCTTGATGAGGGTATGACATGTCAGTTTTTTACACCTAATTTGCAGAACTATGGCTTAAGCTAATGTAAATATAGTGAACTACCTCATTATTTGGGGACCAAAAACCCCCATTTGTAGATGTTGTACAGAACTACGTATGTTACATGAGGGTTCATTCTAGGTCAGAATATTTGGGAGAAGTGAGAAAGAGCGCTATCGCGTCCTTAAATGGTGTTATTTAATAAATTTCAACAAAATATGGTTAAAATGCACAGTATGACCATTAAATACAACATTTGAATAGGAGTGCTTTATAATGGGCCAGTGTATGTTACTGGACAAAATTGTGCATGAAAATTGTAAAAAAATACTTTTTTTTAAGGGAGAAGTGGGCCGGAGGGCAGTCAGGGTCCCTAGGGCGACTATTTCGCCCACTAGAATGATCCCTGTTACATGGCATTTGGCAACATTTCTACCATTGGTTTATGATGATTTGCTTAAAGGTATTTCTTTTAAGTTGCAATAGTGACCTACTGTTTAACACTAGTTATCCCATTTGAATAAGTCTGAACAAGATTGTTGGATGTTTCTCGTGGTACGACCTAAAACCGATCACCTGCTTTTAAGAAAACACAATGAATGACCATTGAACAAATGAATGGTTTTCATTAAATTACCACTCAGAAGCAACATAATGGGCATGAATTATTGTGCATTTTACCATCAAGTATGACGAATGGCTGGATTTCATTGACCATGGTTTTATACGGACCAATTCCCGATATAACTTACTGTATGTATGTTCCATTAATGTCAAACCCATTGCGGGGACCTAGACATGTTTTCCTGGGCAGGCTTAGCCGACCTAAGTGGTTAACCAGTACTAAGCAATGTGTGTGAGGTGCCTTGCTCAATGACACTACATACGTGGCCTGACAGAGTATCGAACCAGGGACCGTTCGATTCCAAATCCGATGCTCTACCATTGGACCACGGATGCCACTTACTTGTGGTAGTATTCTGAGCTGTTGCTTCAGCGAGGGCAGCCAACGTTGCTAACACGGATGTACTGTTCCCATCCTCTGCAGAGTCATCTGTAACCATAGTAACAAGAATTATTATCTGTTTACAAGGTTTCTGCCCAGGAGAGGAATTAATATATGATTGTATTTATCTTGTTTTCCAATCATTTGTTATCTACCTGCAACCTGTGTGTTTACAATTTCCATGCATATATGCTCTTTGTACAAAACAAGAACAATAAATAAAGATTAAACTACAGTTTCTGCTCTAAATATAACCAAGTGACATAATTGTATGCATGAAATAGACAGTTTCTGCTCTAAATATAACCAAGTGACTTAATTGTATGCATGAAATAGACGGTTTCTGCTCTAAATATAACCAAGTGACATAATTGTATGCATGAAATAGACGGTTTCTGCTCTAAATATAACCAAGTGACATAATTGTATGCATGAAATAGACGGTTTCTGCTCTAAATATAACCAAGTGACATAATTGTATGCATGAAATAGACGGTTTCTACTCTAAATATAACCAAGTGACTTAATTGTATGCATGAAATAGACGGTTTCTGCTCTAAATATAACCAAGTGACATAATTGTATGGGTGAAATAGACGGTTTCTGCTCTAAATATAACCAAGTGACATAATTGTATGCATGAAATAGACGGTTTCTGCTCTAAATATAACCAAGTGACATAATTGTATGCATGAAATAGACGGTTTCTGCTCTAAATATAACCAAGTGACATAATTGTATGCATGAAATAGACGGTTTCTGCTCTAAATATAACCAAGTGACTTAATTGTATGCATGAAATAGACGGTTTCTGCTCTAAATATAACCAAGTGACATAATTGTATGCATGAAATAGACGGTTTCTGCTCTAAATATAACCAAGTGACTTAATTGTATGCATGAAATAGACGGTTTCTGCTCTAAATATAACCAAGTGACATAATTGTATGCATGAAATAGACGGTTTCTGCTCTAAATATAACCAAGTGACTTAATTGTATGCATGAAATAGACGGTTTCTGCTCTAAATATAACCAAGTGACATAATTGTATGGGTGAAATAGATGATTATCAAAAGACAAACAGAATTTTCTTCAAAATGTAATTTGTGAACAAGCTTGAACAGAAACCAGTGAACACTAGATTTGCCATGGTGTTCACAAGATAACTAGAAAATGTTTAATTGATTTGGAATCCATTACAACAGGTCACCTAGTTAATAATAAGAGATAACTTGAAATACTTTGAATTGATTTAGTTTAAACATTATGTATTTCTTTGAATAAACAAAGTCAAGTATTTATAATATGTACATACATGTAGGATTGTGGAGAAAGCAATCTGCTTGTATGGTTACCTCTTTCCTATGTACATACATGTAGGATTGTGGAGAAAGCAAACTGCTTGTATGGTTACCTCTTTCCTATGTACATACATGTAGGATTGAGGAGAAAGCAAACTGCTTGTATGGTTACCTCTTTCCTATGTACATACATGTAGGATTGTGGAGAGAGCAACCTGCTTGTATGGTTACCTCTTTCCTATGTACAAACATGTAGGATTGTGGAGAAAGCAATCTGCTTGTATGGTTACCTCTTTCCTATGTACATACATGTAGGATTGTGGAGAAAGCAAACTGCTTGTATGGTTACCTCTTTCCTATGTACATACATGTAGGATTGAGGAGAAAGCAAACTGCTTGTATGGTTACCTCTTTCCTATGTACATACATGTAGGATTGTGGAGAGAGCAACCTGCTTGTATGGTTACCTCTTTCCTATGTACAAACATGTAGGATTGTGGAGAAAGCAATCTGCTTGTATGGTTACCTCTTTCCTATGTACATACATGTAGGATTGTGGAGAAAGCAAACTGCTTGTATGGTTACCTCTTTCCTATGTACATACATGTAGGATTGTGGAGAAAGCAAACTGCTTGTATGGTTACCTCTTTCCTATGTACATACATGTAGGATTGTGGAGAAAGCAAACTGCTTGTATGGTTACCTCTTTCCTAATTGTTTCGAATCTATTACAATGGGAATGTGTGTGTGTTTTCCTCTGGGATCGTGTACGTGCACGGTGTACAGCACCGACACGAGACCTCGGTTTAAAGTCCCATCTGAAAGACTGTTAATTTAATTAGGGTCAGACTGGGGGATCGAACCTGCGATCCCTGAATTACCAGTCCAGCGTGCTACCACTGGACTACAGATCCGTCTGTAACACAATGGGAATGTTTGATTAAAACATAATAGTTGGTTCACAATCATCATGTCATTCAGGTTATCAAAATATTTTTTGAAGTTGGGAATAATTAATGAAATGAAAACTAAATCATAGCAAAACACAATACCGGTGATTTCTGATTTTAGCAAAACACAATACCCATGATTTCTGATTTTAGCAAAACACAATACCGGTGATTTCTGATTTTAGCAAAACACAATACCCATGATTTCTGATTTTAGCAAAACACAATACCCGTGATTTCTGATTTTAGCAAAACACAATACCCGTGATTTCTGATTTTAGCAAAACACAATACCCGTGATTTCTGACTTTAGCAAAACACAATACCCGTGATTTATGATTTTAGTAAAACACAATACCTGTGATTTCTGATTTTACTGATCGTATATTCTGTAACAACAAAGTGCCGTCATCGCCGTCATTGCTGAGGTTAGGATGACCTTCAATCGAGAGATGATCCGAACCATCAATTATTGTGTCAGGACCGTCAACTTCAGATGTTTCTACAGTAACAGTTTCTTGTGGTTCCAGGTTTGTGATGGCGGTATGCTATAATGTATGTTAGATAAGCAGTGTCAATACGTACCCCATTCTGTATACTCTATATTCAAATCAGTATGAGCTACCGACTATAAACTGACTATTCGCGCACTTCCAGACTTCAAAAAGTTGAACCTCCCTAGAGCAACAACCTCTCTACAACAACCAATCTCGATGTATCCGGATGGTGTTTGCTCTAGAGAGGTTTGACTGTACACCATGATCTCAAACAATGATTATGAATTCAGGTCAAGCAGTTAATTACTGTGTTCCAACTTCTCACATAGTTGTAGACTATATTTTCTGACCCAACGTCTCAATCTTATTCCAAATTTCTATATCCGATATAACCTGATGGTCTGCAGTTCTATATGTTTCAACACTCTGGGACACTGGTCTACAGTTCTATATGTTTCAACACTCTGGGACACTGGTCTGCAGTTCTATATGTTTCAACACTCTGGGACACTGGTCTACAGTTCTATATGTTTCAACACTGGGACACTGGTCTACAGTTCTATATGTTTCAACACTGGGACACTGGTCTACAGTTCTATATGTTTCAACACTCTGGGACACTGGTCTACAGTTCTATATGTTTCAACACTGGGACACTGGTCTACAGTTCTATATGTTTCAACACTGGGACACTGGTCTGCAGTTCTATATGTTTCAACACTGGGACACTGGTCTGCAGTTCAACTTCTATATGTTTCAACACTGGGACACTGGTCTACAGTTCTATATGTTTCAACACTGGGACACTGGTCTACAGTTCTATATGTTTCAACACTCTGGGACACTGGTCTACAGTTCTATATGTTTCAACACTCTGGGACACTGGTCTACAGTTCTATATGTTTCAACACTCTGGGACACTGGTCTGCAGTTCTATATGTTTCAACACTCTGGGACACTGGTCTGCAGTTCTATATGTCTCAACATTGGGACACTGGTCTACAGTTCTATATGTTTCAACACTGGGACACTGGTCTACAGTTCTATATGTTTCAACACTGGGACACTGGTCTGCAGTTCTATATGTTTCAACACTGGGACACTGGTCTACAGTTCTATATGTTTCAACACTCTGGGACACTGGTCTACAGTTCTATATGTTTTTCAACACTCTGGGACACTGGTCTACAGTTCTATATGTTTCAACATTGGGACACTGGTCTACAGTTCTATATGTTTCAACACTCTGGGACACTGGTCTGCAGTTCTATATGTTTCAACACTCTGGGACACTGGTCTACAGTTCTATATGTTTCAACACTGGGACACTGGTCTACAGTTCTATATGTTTCAACACTGGGACACTGGTCTGCAGTTCTATATGTTTCAACACTGGGACACTGGTCTGCAGTTCTATATGTTTCAACACTGGGACACTGGTCTACAGTTCTATATGTTTCAACACTGGGACACTGGTCTGCAGTTCTATATGTTTCAACACTCTGGGACACTGGTCTACAGTTCTATATGTTTTTCAACACTCTGGGACACTGGTCTACAGTTCTATATGTTTTTCAACACTCTGGGACACTGGTCTACAGTTATATATGTTTCAACACTCTGGGACACACTCTGGGACACTCACTATAATGTATCTATATGTATCTCTATATACATGAGGTACGTCTCACAACCTCAGCAGCCTATGGTCCTCACTACAATATCCCAACTATACTAGTATAGCCATATAATTGGGAGTCAGCCCTGGCTATTGTCAAATAAACATCTATGTATTGGGACATATAACTCTATTCCAGCTATATGCATGTGTGTTCAAACGTACGCCCACCGATCCTGAAGACCGTACTATGTTTCACCTATATGCCCTTTATGTATTTCAATGATTGAAATTAAATTCTGAAAGCCATATATCTTGGGAAGTATGAAGTCAATTGATTATTTATAGCCGCCCACCGATGTTTCTCCTGTGAGGACATACACATGAATGCCCCTACAGTTATGCGGACTGCCCCTACAATTCTGCGCTGGATGTATTTAAAGGCCTGTACGATGTGACCAAACACATTCGGATACCTTCGGATCTCCAATGGCATAGAGTAAAGCCCATATGATATAGAATACTGTCAAACAGTCAAAGTATCGATTTTCCAAGACCAAGCGTTTTGAAACCTTTTTTTTAACTTTTACTTCCAAGTAGGTTTACAAATTTCCATATTAATGTGTATCTTAGATATATCATAATGTGTGTTGAACATTTATAAGAGACATTGGAACACTAAATCAGTATTTCAAAATTTCAAACTTAATCATAAACTTGATTGCAAAACAAGCTTCAACAACTTATATTAACCACTCTCGTTAATGCGGATGATATCGTATATATGGTCATTCGTGTGGGAGGAAACCGGAATACTCGGAGAAATGAGGTGTGCTCCACGAGGTGAACTACTACTTATCTTGACAGGCGTCTCTATAAACTGGAAACTACAGTACCTGAGCCATTTGTATTGTCTGTACAATGTCCGGACGTCCATTCATTATAGCAATGTCCAGAGGTGTTTTATCAAACTTGTTTTCACACGACATATCTGACCCGGACTTCAGCAGAACCTCAATAACATCGAGGTGACCTTTCTCTGTCGCCCAGTGCAGGGGTGTCATCTTCAGCTAGGAAAACAAGAAGACATCTTCATGTATAGTCTATATTGTTGCAATGATAAATCCACACTCAAACATTCGACAAAGGGAGGACTTAATGGCCTACTTGCCCACTCGGCATGGCAAGTTGAAAGAGTTAGGCCTACTTGGCAAGTTGAAAGAGTCAGGACTACTCGTCATGGCAAGTTGAAAGAGTTAGGCCTACTCGTCATGGCAAGATGAAATAGTTAGGCCTACTTGGCAAGTTAACAGAGTTAGGCCTACTCGGCATGGCAAGTTGAAAGAGTTAGGCCTACTCGTCATGGCAAGATAAAATAGTTAGGCCTACTCGGCATGGCAAGTTGAAAGAGTTAGGCCTACTCGGCAAGTTAACAGAGTCAGGCCTACTCGGCATGGAAAGTTGCAATGAGTTAAATCCAACATACATGTAACAACAACTATACAAGTCAATTACTGTTTTATACATGCAGACTCAGATGAGGAACAAACATGAGTTCACAACAAGGACTTGGGGGGGGCTAATATTGTTATCCAGAAACCACAGTATCACAGAGAGGGGACAATGCAACTGGACACCAGCTTTTGCCCCTTGTTTAAAAAATAAGAATGAATATATAACTACCATGTCCTTCGCATCAATGTCAGCCGCGTGCTGCAGTAACATATTCACAATATCCACGTGGCCCTCTTGAGCTGCCACATGTAATGGCGTCCGGTCAACTTTGGTTCGAGCATCACGACTTATCCCAGCTCTTAATAGGACTTCTGCTGTACCCACATGACCAAACTGGGCGGAGAAATGTAGAGGTGACGTACCAAGCTGGAATACAAGATCAGTATCGGCATACAGTCAAACAAAGTAAAAGTGTTTGTATATTATAGTGTCACCCCTATTTAAAGGACCAGCCATTTCTGACTTATGAGACACTTCTTTTTATGAACATCAGTACTTCCCGAATCCTATGCTTGTATTCCTGGCACCAGACTGGTAGGCAATCGGTAACCATTATTTAACTAGCTGATGGCTCACCAACCGGCCATATCAGAACAAACCCCTGACGAGGTTCGAACCATCGACCTCCCACTCCGTAGGCGGATGCCTTAACCAATAGGCCACGGAGACGGTTAGCAACATGTGTTAGCAGTAGCATCTACTAAGCAGCCATTTACAAGTACAATCTACATCCGTTATGTCGAATTCCGGTGGAACGAATAAAATACTTTGACATAACTGAAGATTGACTTAACGAAATTCAATATAAACAGATCCAGTTATATGTAAATGATAGTGTCTGAAACAGGATTTTGATCCGACTTCGAGATAACCGGAGAATTCGACATAATTGACTTTGACATGGCGGATGTAGACTGTATGACAGTTTATGCAACAATTAAATGCTCTCGTTCCGTTGGTTGGCTGCTTAAGACAGATTTGACTGTAGATTGGTTTATTTTCGCATAAAGTGGCTCATCAGATATGGTGACTCTAAGCTGTTAGTATTGGTGGATGAAGGCCCAGGTACTCCTCCATGTTAGTATTGGTGGATGAAGGCCTAGGTACACCTCCATGTTAGTATTGGTGGATGAAGACCCAGGTACTCCTCCATGCAATATTTCAGATCAGATACGGTGACTCTAAGCTGTTAGTATTGGTGGATGAAGGCCTAGGTACACCTCCATGTTAGTATTGGTGGATGAAGACCCAGGTACTCCTCCATGCAATATTTCAGATCAGATACGGTGACTCTAAGCTGTTAGTATTGGTGGATGAAGGCCCAGGTACTCCTCCATGTTAGTATTGGTGGATGAAGGCACCATAACGCCCTACTCACGTCAGTGACGTTGTCACCACGGATACGTTGATTTTCGCTCAATCTAGGCATGATCGTTGTGTACCAATGTGAACTCAAATGTGATTTAACCGTTATGTAAGACATAAGGATTACACTAATACAAGATTCCGGTGACATGTATATTTTCCTCGGGCTGCACGTGCAAATCATGCGAAATCAAGTCTCACAGACTGGACTGACATTTATTGCATACCACGTGGTAGATTATGCAAAATTTTGATCGATGACAAATATACTTGAGGTATACTATGCGTAATTTCTAACCAATATGTCTTCTAAATAGTGAAATATTCTAAATTCAAAAGTGCACACTTTATTTTGGAATTGAGTATAGTTATATGTAAACGTCTATAAATAAAGTGTCTTTGTAATAAATTCTACTCCGCCTCCGTTGTCAAGTGGTTACGGTATGCTGACTTGTATACCACTGTAACCTATCAACACTGCTGGTCACAGGTTTGAGCCCCGCTCAGACCGTGTCTCTTTATATGAAGTTGGCAGTTTCTTATGGAGGTTGGTGCTCCAAGTACTGGTTAACCCCTGGAGCCTGCCTAGGAAAGGTGTTAGGCAAACTGCCTATCGCTCAAATGGGCAACCGGTAGCGATGTTAAATAAACTTAAACAAAACATTCTTATTGAAACTGTTACGCATAAACAGTATTTTATTTCTTTAAAGCGACATTACATCGCAAAAAGCAAATAAAATGCAATTTTTCAAGCTACTACAAATTCTTCCGAATACATTCGAACACTAACATTGAATCAATAAACAGTGTTTTTTGTGGTCTACAAACTATCATTGCACATTCCGCCGGACCGAACAAAATACTTCGACATAACCGAATTTCGACTTAATGAACTTCGACACAAACGGAGCCAGTTACATGTACATTACGTATATGTAAAATGATAGTGTCTGAAATGGGACTTTGATCCCACTTCGAGATAACCAGAGAATTCGACATAACCGACTTTGGCATAACGGTTGTAGACTGTATGACTATAGAATTAGTGCATACAACTTATTTGTCTCTTCTGCTGCACTCTTGTTCTGGGGCAGTCACCTGGAATGTTGTTCTTTTGTATAATCAGTAATCTTGGAGTGAAATATATGCATAATCTGACAGTCACATATTG